>OZ020604.1:142663767-142851707 GCA_963971545.1 Philophylla caesio
GGTACTCCTTAGCGGACCCTTTTTTGTGTTTGTATTGTAGCCTTAAGTTGCTGTTATACCTGCAGGTATATATAACTTAGTTGTTTACATTTTATTGATTATTATTGTCTGGATTCGAAGGTAGGTAAAAATCCGTTATTTTCTTTCGCTTGGGTTCAGTGGTTTGCATTTGCGTACCCTTTTGTGTGTTAGTTACGGGACTTCTGAGTATAGTAGAACGATCCGAAGAAAGGCAAAAAATCATAAAAAAAGCCGAAAACAGCTTCCTTCGACAAGAAATTAAATACTTACAGGCCAAAAAAGAAAACATCAATAAAGAACTACTTGACATTCACTTAGAACGAGCAGAACTCCTTCCAGTCAACGCGCTTATGGAAATAACACATGAAATAAAGGAAATTATTAAGAAATCCATGGGTCAAAGATACAATAAATTGAACAAGAAAATCGATGACCTCGATAGGAAAGTAAACGGCACAAAAAACAAACAACAAAATGAAATAGCCTTCCATCCAAGATTCGTCAATTTAACTAAGGTTCACATTAACAAAGAAGAGACGGAAATATTGAAGAAGGGTCTCAAACACAACATTCCAAATTATGACAAAAGGAAGGAAGTAGAACAAACAATTGTGGACACAGAAATGGCGATATCTTTACTACCAAGCGCAGATCAAGATCATGCTAGACATCTATGTAAACACATAATTGAGAAAGACATAAAATCCACAGAGCGAGAGAAAGGGGTAGGCGAAAATAAAACCATAAAAGGACTTAAACAAAAGCTCAAAATAAACAAAATTATCACAACAAAGGCAGACAAGGGCAACACAACGGTACTAATGCACGAACAAGAATACGTAGAAAAGACCGAGAACCTAATTAAAGAAACAAATTGTCGGCTAATGAGAAAAGACCCAACTGAGGAGTACCAAGTGGCAATAAAAGATGCAATTAAACAAGCAAAGACGATTATTAACCAGAAACAGAAATATTCAATGACATTAATGAATCCAACAGCCCCGTCAATGATCTCGCTACCAAAAATACACAAACCAGATACACCAATGAGACCAATAGTCAACCACAAATCGGCCCCAGGATATAAACTATCTAAACATCTGAAATCACTACTGGTGGATCATTTAGAACTACCAAACAGGCATATAATCAAAAACACAACGGAGTTAATTGAAAAGATGATATCGCTGGACGTACCAAACCACGCGAAATTAGTATCATTTGATGTCAAAGATCTCTATCCATCAATACCATTGACAGAAACACTTACCGTCCTAACTAAAACATTGAGAGATAAATTGGACAAGAACATAGCAACAGAAATAGTCAATACTTTGAAAGTAACGCTCGACCAAAACTATTTCAAGTTCAATAATAAGATATATCGGCAAACTAAAGGACTGGGAATGGGTAATCCCACATCCGCAATCCTAATGGAAGTATTCATGCAACATTTGGAGGAGAAATACATGGAGAAATTGGCAAGCAACCTAGGAGTAAGGTTCTACGCGAGATATGTCGATGATATCATTTGCCTTGTAACGGAAGACAAGGAGGAACAAATACTTAATTATCTTAACGACCAACACACAAACATAAAGTTCACGATGGATACAGAACAGGAAGGAAAAATTAACTATTTGGACACAACAATTAAAATAAATAAAGACACAAACAAGTTTGAATTCGAAATATATAGGAAGCCCACAGCCACAGACACAATAATACATAACACCTCGAACCACCCGCAGCAACACAAAAATGCCGCATTTAGGCATCTAATAACGAGACTTCAACGAACTCCACTAGAAAAAGATGCGTACAACAAAGAACTTAAAACAATATATACTATCGCCGAAAAAAACGGATACAAAAAAGAGCTGGTAAACAAAATCATGAAAGGCACTAAAACAAAGAAGTCGAATAAGAAAGAAGATAACGATAAAAATTGGGCAGTCTTAAACTATACAGGAACAACTTCCTACAAATTGGCTAAAGTGTTCCGAAAATACAATATAAAAACAGCCTTTAAAACAAGGAATAATATGGGCAAAATACTACAAAATAGCACCAACGAAGAAGACCCATTAGATAAGCAGGGTGTATACAAGTTGACCTGCGAATGTCAATACAGCTATATAGGACAGACAGGGCGCAAGATAAAAACAAGATATCGTGAACATATTAGAGACTACAACAAGAAAAGGCTAAAACCATCCACTACGCCGGAGTCAAACTTCGCAAACCATATGGCAGAAAACAAATGTACACCATGCAAAATAGGGAAAGCAGCCAAAGTTCTCCACGTACAACATAAAGGACATCGTCTAAACGTTTTAGAAAACATGGAAATATACAAACAAAAAACCTTCGTGGGAAAAATAATAAACGAACAGGTAAACACAGCCTCGGATGTATCATTCGAGCCTCTTAGGCTACTATACCCAAAACAGGTCAGAAGTCCCGTAACTAACACACAAAAGGGTACGCAAATGCAAACCACTGAACCCAAGCGAAAGAAAATAACGGATTTTTACCTACCTTCGAATCCAGACAATAATAATCAATAAAATGTAAACAACTAAGTTATATATACCTGCAGGTATAACAGCAACTTAAGGCTACAATACAAACACAAAAAAGGGTCCGCTAAGGAGTACCTAACCAAAAGCAACAGACAAGGACAATACTATAAAGACTAACGTACGTACAGAAAATAATCAGAACGAAAAATTACACTGAAGATGGCACAACGCCGAAACCGGTTTGTCTCCAAACCAAACTTGACAAGGGATGACGGAAATTCGTTCCAAAATACAGCGTATAATTACCCTGTCGGAAACCACAACAACCAAAAAGAATAAAATATTTAAACCTTGACGGCTATAACGAGGTAAAACTCAACAATTCTGTGATAAAATACGTGGACACAGCAAAAAACCTAGGAATAGTTTTCAATAGAACTTTGACGTGGAACAACCATATTCTTAGCACTATTGGCAAAGTATATGGCATGCTTCGGACTCTGTGGGGTATTCAGTACTTTACGCCGTTAAAAATACGACTTTTACTAGCCAAAACGTATCTTTTACCGACGTTATTATATGGTTGTGAATTGTTTGCAAATTGTGATAGTATATGTAGTAGGAAACTTAATGTTCTGTACAATAATATCGCGCGATATATTTTTGGTATTAAACGTTATGAGCACATTTCTGAATTCGCGTTGAAAATCTTTTCTATAACTTTTGATGACATACCCAAAGTCAGGTGCTTAACGTTATTGCATAAAGTCATGACAACTAAGGAGCCGAGTTATCTGAAGGAACGACTGTCATGGACCAGATCATCCCGGTTTCCGACTATTTCGTCTTTGAAATCGAGTTGCCTGACCTCTGAACGTCAATTCCTTGTGTACTCGGTCCGTCTTTGGAATTGTTTACCACCAGCGATTAGGAATAATAAAACCACGCTGCGATTCAAAGGTGAACTCATGTATCACTTTACTAAATAATTGATATGGATACCATTAACTCTTCTTTTTGAATCTATTGATCTCTTCTGTCCCTTTTTTCTTCTACTAAACCTTCTTACTAATCTTATTATATCTTCTATCTTAATATCTATTTAAATTCATATATTTGTATATTTTGTTAAGTCTAAATCTAAGTCTAAATTTAAGACAAATTTTATGTTATAATTAGGTATCTACGAGTACATGCACTGTAATTTAAAACCTCTGGTTGTTGTGCATGTACCTTAATAATCAAATAAATAAATAAATAAATAACATCAATGAAATAATATTTGTGAACACAAGCTGACGTAAATGCAAATGGTCTTGTAGTCAGTTGTGTGGAAAGAAAAGGAATTAAAAGAAATTCATTAGGGGATCAATAACAATGTATTTGAATGGAATTCTTTAATGGGATGTTATAACAATATATGTTTTGTTTTTACTCACACTAATTATAGCAGACGCTGTGTCATCCAATCCTCGTGAAAAGCAAAATGGAATGAACAAACTACTGTTTTATGTTAAGTCCGCCAACCCCCGTTTTATTTGCTAAGTAATTTTTTAATGAAGAAAACAGTTGATTGGAAGGAGCACCGAATGATCACCGTTATGCGCTGACAATCGTATATCGTATTGAAAAGGGAACAGGGTGGCATGTA
Source organism: Philophylla caesio (assembly GCA_963971545.1). Taxonomy (NCBI): domain Eukaryota; kingdom Metazoa; phylum Arthropoda; class Insecta; order Diptera; family Tephritidae; genus Philophylla; species Philophylla caesio. Next base: position 142,667,965 of record OZ020604.1, read on the forward strand.
TGTCGATTAAATGTGAAGGAAATTAGGCTGTTGGCCTAAACATACCGGCCCCTTGCCTTGGCAAGAATATAATTTAGACAACGAGATAAGTGACACAGCGTTTGCCTGAAAACAGATTCGTAAGCTTAAACTAGTTTGAAGTCTGCGTCAAAGGGCCACATCACCACATTGTCCTGTTGAATGAGCTGGTTCGTTCTGAGCGAAGGTTTCCTAAACTCTTGGAAGAGAAAATAACTTTTAAGGTAATTGAAAATCAGCTGAAATTAAAAGGCCGTTAGTTTGAGTGTAATTTGCACATTTTGATTCAAGTTTTTTATTTATATTGTTATTGAATTTTTTTTTGTTTGTTTTTGTTTATATGTATGTATATATGGCTTATTGTTGAATGGCCTCTACGATGGCCTGTGTGATAACCCGTTCCGTTACTCCGTATTTTCCGAGGAGAATTAAGGAGCATCTGCTGTGTCGCCCTACGGTCGTACGCTCCAAATTAAGGTTTCGAACCAAATCGCCGTCAATAATGGTGTTCGGTGAACATGGGTCGATCATCGCGCGCACTAAATATAAACGCCCCCTAGCTTCAATCTTTACGATTGCTGTAGGCGCGAGTGACTCAAATGCCCTCATAATTGGCGCCGCCGTTCTCCCATTGGCTAATCGCCCTGCTCTGAAGCCTGCCGGTTGCATGCGATGCAGCTCCATTTGTTGGGTGCGGTGATGTTGCACCGGGAGATTACGCCGATAAGGATTAATGCGCCTGGCATTTTGAGGAGACATTCGGAAAGGACGAGTTCCCGAGCCGCCCTGCTTTCTTGCGTTGGGTTGGGGCGCCGGTCGGGAAGGACGAGTTCCCGAGCCGTGCAAACGCGTATTTGGCTGAGCAGGCGGTCTGTACGGACGGGGTACAGAGCCGCGCTGCTTGGGCATTCGGAGAGAACTTGTCTCCGAACCGCGCTTAGCCCTTTCGTGGTGGAGCAGCGGTCGGAAAGTGCGGGTTTCCAAGCCACTCAGTGCTGCTTCTTTCGCTGTGGCTGTGCTTGCCTCCATTTCAGCAAGCTCTGCTTCCTCGACCTGTTCCGCCCAAGATTTTGTGCGCTCGTTTAATTCGATGGACAGAGCGCTCTCGGAAACTTCAGCATCCTCGATCGGATCCTGAGCAGGTGGTTCTGGACTGAGGCTCACTTCATCTAAGTGCAAGGAGGTGTGGTGATTTTCTCCGCACCGGTGGCACCGGTCTACGCTGCTACAAATTTCTACTCGATGGAAGGGCGACAAGCAGTTCGGACAGTACCGATACAGTAAAACGGCCCTCAACCGTTCTTCCACTGATTTCGCACGATAGATTGGGCAAAGCCTTATGCCGGGGTTTTTTTTGCACAATTGGCATGGGATAGGGAATTCTCCCTTGCGCTGCTTTGTCTTCTTACGGGCTACAGTATAGCGTGTCATTTTTCTGGAAAGGAAAACAAAATATGCCTCTTAGTAAGGAGGAGTATCTAATGGTTGGGTGGCGAGCTAATTTCAGTGGATCTTGCTGAACTGTTTATATTGTCCATTGGCAGCCGAACAAGTTTTACTATCGGTCTGGTGATCACTCCCTTTTCGGTGCGGATATCCACTACCCGGATGTGAGTGTCGTTTCCGCGGTGTACGTTGACGACCCGTCCTAGTCGCTATTGGTTTGGAGGCAAGTTGTCTTCTTGTATGAGAACCAAGTCATCCACCGCCATGTCTGGTTGCTGTCGCTTCCATTTGGTTCGTTTTTGAAGTTCGTTAAGATACTCTTTCTTCCATCGTTGACAGAATGAGTGATGGAGCGCCTTCATCTTCTGCCATCGGTTGACCACGGAAGCTGGATTCTCTTTGATTTCAATCTCAGGTGGAGCTAAAATATGGCTACCTACAAGAAAGTGTCCCGGAGTTAGTGGTTCTAAACTCGACGGATCATAAGACGCAGGACTAAGTGGTCCAGAATTGAGCCATGCTTCTATTCGACAAAGTAAAGTGGTGAATTCTTCAAAAGTGTATTTAATTTCTGAGGCTACTTTACGAAAGTGGGACTTAAAACTTTTTACCCCTGCCTCCCATAACCCACCCATGTGTGGGGCAGCTGCTGGAATGAAATGCCATGAGATTTGTTGGTAAATATATTTGGAAATAACTGCTTCACGAGTGTTGGACAGAAACGCTTTAAATTCAGTTTTTAAAGCTCGTGAGGCTCCTACGAAATTAGTACCATTGTCAGAGTATATGTTTTTTGGACACCCCAGACGTGCTATAAATCTCGACAATGCTGCCAGGAAAGTGGGAGTGCTCAAATCATTTGTTGTTTCCAAATGAATCGCTTTGGTTGCGAAGCAAACGAAAAAACAGGCATAACCCTTTGTGACACACAACCTCTGCCTCTATAGTTTTTGATGTCGAAGCCTTGATTTCCTCTGCCGAAATCGAGGTAGACGTCGCGGTAAATTAAAATTTTCTGATGGGATGCGTGCCTTGCAAGAATCGCAAGACATACGATAACACTCGCAAAGCTTTTGGGAGTGAGGAAAATCTGTGGAGTATATCCGAAACCTCCACAGCGATTGTTGCGTGAATTTCTACGCATTTTTCCTCTTAATCGGTTCGAAAAACCAACTCCTGCGAAGGCCATTCAGATTTGCCACCACAACGAACTTTCTACCAAGTCCGAGGCTGATACCCCACGACTACCTAAATCTGCGGGATTTGAGGACGAATCGACGTGGAACCAATGGTGCTGTCCAACCCATTCAATTATTTTTGTCACTCTGTGTGAAACAAATGTCGACCAGGAGCACGGTGGTTTCCTGAGCCACGCTAATACGATCGTGAAATCAGTCCACAGGTAGTAACTCAAAGATCGGAGATCCAAATTGTGTATGACCGATTCCACGATCTCTGCTAAAAGCACTGCGCTGCATGATTCCAGACGGGGAAGCGATATGGTTTTAACTGGTGCCATTCTTGTTTTCGCCAGTAACAAGTTTACGAAGATGCCGGTCTCTTTTTAAACGCGCATATAGATGGCCGCCGCATACGCCTTCTCCGACGCATCGCAGAATCCATGGATTTCAACCTTTTCCGTAGGAGAAAAATGAACCCATCGAGGTATTTTGATTTTGTCTATAGACGAATATGTGTTCGTAGACGCGTTCCATCGATTTAATGTTGTTGTGGAAGCTTGGTCGTCCCAATTGGTACCTTCTAATCAAATATTTTGCATTAAAATCTTCGCAGCGATTATTATTGGCGCTAACCATCCTAATGGATCAAAAAGTTTCACGATGGCTGACAAAATCTTGCGTTTTGTCACAATTTCAATATGATCTAGCCCTTTCGCAGTGAAATAGAACTGATCTGTACATGTATTCCATCTAATACCGAGAGTTTTAATACTGCTTGTGTCTTCAAAATCTAGAAAGTCTTGGCTTAGCAGATGAGATGGAGGGATACCGCTCAAGACTTGTCTGCAATTAGCGGTCTACTTTCTGAGTGGGAAACCGGCTGAACCCAAAGCATGGGAAATCTGATTTCTGGCTTGAATTGTGGATTCCATGTCGTGTCCTCCAGTTAGAACATCGTCGACATACATATGTCGCTGAAGAATCCGAGCAGTGACAGGATGTGACTCCTGAACATCATCTGCCAATTGGAGGAGCGTCCTTATAGCAAGGTAAGGAGCGCAATTTACTCCGAAGGTCACAGAACGTATTGGTTCGCCAGGTGTGTCGCGGATCAAGACTCTTTGAAATTTCCTCTGTTGAGGATGAATTAAGATCTGACGATACATTTTTTCAATATCGTTACTGAAAACATATTGGAAAAGTCTCCGACGAAGGATAAGAGTCGTCAGATCGCTTTGAAGTATTGGGCCGGGGTGAAGCACGTCATTCAAGCTGACACCGTTATCGGACGGACAGGATGCGTTCAACACGATCCGAACTTTTGTGGAAGTACTTTCGGGTATACTAACCGCATGATGTGGTAAGTAAAAGTACTCGCTCGGAACTTCTGTAGGAGAAGGCCTAACCTCAGTCATGTGCCCTAATTGCTTGTATTCTCCAAGCACTCTGGAATACTCCTCTCGTAAAGAGGAGTGTTTTTCTAGCCTACCTTCACCGCGAAAAAATTTAGAAAATGCGGTTCTCCTGGAACACCCTAGCGAAATTTCTCGCGGAAAGTCAAGACGAAAAGGGAGAGAGACCATGTATCTACCCCCCTCTACTCGCGCAGTGGTATTTTTGAATACCTTTTCGCAGAAATCCTACTCAGTTGTGTGAGTTCTACTCCGTGGAATGTCCTCCAGTTCCCAGAATGCACTGAGCTGTTTATCCAACGCGACTTCATTGAAAAAGGAGACGCACGAAGTGGTTGATTTCTCCTCATTAGTCCGTCCAGTCAGGATCCAGCCGAAGATTGTTTCCTGAGCTAGCAATGAACCCAAGGTGTCCTTGCGCAAGCCATCTAGTGTAATTTAAGGATAGACGTCTCCTCCGAGAACAACGTCGACTGGTTCGTTGGCGAAGAACCGCTTATCCGCCAAAATCAGGTCTGGAATAACTTGGCGTATCGCTGGATTAATTTCGCACATGGGAAGATTCCCCGTCAGTTTGGGTAGAACTAACGCCATCGTTGACACTGCAGCTGTTGAATCGATGAGTGAACCGATCCTGATGGAGCACGCTTGCTTTGCCTTTGCCGAAACAGAATTGCTGATCCCGGAAACTGTTGCATTCACCCGTTTGACCGGGAGGCCGATAAGACGCCGGTCAGTAATAAAGGAGCATTCGGATCCTGAATAAATCAATGCCCTTGCCGAAAAGGTGGAACCGCTGTATAATATATTAATTTGAGCAGTCCCCAGTAGAATTCCCTTGTTTATATTCGCGAAACATGACTGAACTTGACTTTGAGGGTCATATGCGGGTTCCGTGCTACTAGTGTCAGAAGTGATCCGATTTGACTGGTATGCGACCAGCTTGGATATACATGACGACTAGTGCTGGAAGTGGCCAGATTTGCACTAGTATGGAAGCCATTTGGATAGTCAGAGCGACTAGTACTAGAGTTGGTCCGATTGGAACTGGTATGGGGCCAGTTTGAATTTCCAACATTTTTTGTTGGAACTTGCTGAACTGCATTCAAATGAAGCATTGAATGATGTCGCGAGTGGCAAATTGAACAATTGTGGCGAGTGGCAAATTGAAAAAAAAAAAAAAACTTTATGCACTTTGAATTCCAAAAATACACAAAATCACTCGCGCCTTTGTCCTCGACAGATTTTTCACCAAAAATGCACCGGCTTTTATTCACATATGTATGTAATTGGTTGTATTTATGTATGTATGTATATGGATGTGCAAAATTCAAAAACTCAAACCACGTACCTTCTGATTTTCTATGTAGATTTTGATGTTGTTGAAAGTATGCATTTCTGATTTGTTTAGAGTTGAACTGATGTGTCTATGTATGTATGTATGATGTGTTCCAAATCCTGTCTTCCAAGAAGTGTGTATATACATATATGTGATGTGGTAGGTGATTTATGTTTCCGAATGTATGTGGTTAAGTGATGTGATGGTGGTGTTAATTATTATGGCGAATATTCCTGTTGGTCTGTTGAAAAATATTACCAATGAGACCTCTGTTTTGTTATGGCTCGTTTTTATTAACGGCGACGAAGGACCATGAACACAAGCTGACGCAAATGCAAATGGTCTCGTGGTCAGTTGTGTGGAAAGAAAAGGAATTAAAAGAAATTCATTAGTGGATCAATAACAATGTATTTGAATGGAATTCTTTAATTGGATGTTATAACAATTTATGTTTTGTTTTTACTCACACTAATTATAGCAGACGCTGTGTCATCCAATCCTCGTGAAAAGCAAAATGGAATGAACAAACTACTGTTTTATGTTAAGTTCGCCAACCCTCGTTTTATTCGCTAAGTCATTTTTTAACGAAGAAAACAGTTGATTGGAAGGAGCACCGAATGATCACCGTTATGTGCTGACAATCGTATATCGTATTGAAAAGGGAACAGGGTGGCATGTATGTCGATTAAATGTGAAGGAAATTAGGCTGTTGGCCTAAACAATTTGTTATGATCGTTATAATGTTGGTAAAACTGTCTCTGTACCTGGTTTCTGTTTTAAATGTATTGATGAATGTGATGTTGTCCAGTCTATACTGAGTGTTAAATCTAATGGTCTTGATGATGTGCATCCAATATTTGTTAAGTGTTTACTGCCAAAAATTTTAACTTTTATCACCTATGCATTTAATACTCTTCTGACTACGTCTTCATTTCCAAACTGCTGGAAAATGGCCAAAATCATTCCGGTTAAAAAGCCCAATGGTGAATATAGGCCCATTGCGATACTTCGTTATTTAACTAAGGTACTGGAAAAAATTATGAGCAAGCAAATCAACAACTTTATATCAAAGAACTCCTTGATGACACCGCACTAATCAGGCTTTACTACAAATAGAAGTTGTATTACAGCGCTCATTAAATTCTCGGACGATATTGGGCTAAATATTGACAAAAATCACGTAACATTTTTAACTCTTCTTGACCACTCAAAAGCATTTGACACCGTTGACCACAAATTAATGTCCTTAAAACTTGACAGCCTATTCAACTTTTCAACATCGGCAGTAAACCTAGTAAAGTATTATCTTTTTCACCGTTCGCAATCCGTAAGTGTACGTGACAGTGTGTCTAACCCGTTGCCTATTTCTAAAGGTGTTCCGCAAGGATAAATTCTGGGATAAATTCTGTTCACGTTGTACATTAATGACCTTCCAACTGTTTTGAAATATAGTAGTATTCACGTTTACGCGGATGACGTACAACTGTATCTTTGTTGTCCCCTAGTATCTGTCAATGCATGTATTACTAACTTAAACACAGACTTATATTGCTTGAATCAGTGGGCGTCTGACAATGGCTTGGCGCTTAATCCAAGCAAGTCCCAGAGCATTGTTATCTATAAGAAATATTTAAACCTTGACGGCTATAACGAGGTAAAACTCAACAATTCTGTGATAAAATACGTGGACACAGAAAAAAACCAAGGAATAGTTTTCAATAGAACTTTGACGTGGAACAACCATATTCTTAGCACTATTGGCAAAGTATATGGCATGCTTCGGACTTTGTGGGGTATTCTGTACTTTACGCCGTTAAAAATACGACTTTTACTAGCCAAAACGTATCTTTTGGTTGTGAATTGTTTGCAAATTGTGATAGTATATGTAGTAGGAAACTTAATGTTCTGTACAATAATATCGCGCGATATATTTTTGGTATTAAACGTTATGAGCACATTTCTGAATTCGCGTTGAAAATCTTTTCTATAACTTTTGATGACATACTTAAAGTCAGGTGCTTAACGTTATTGCGTAAAGCCGTAACAACTAAGGAGCCGAGTTATCTGAAAGAACGACTGTCATGGACCAGATCTTCCCGGTTTCCGACTATTTCGTCTTTGAAATCGAGTTGCCTGACCTCTGAACGTCAATTCCTTGTGTACTCGGTCCGTCTTTGGAATTGTTTACCGCCAGCGATTAGGAATAATAAAATCACGCTGCGATTCAAAGGTGAACTCATGTGTTACTTTACTAAATAATTGATATGGATACCATTAGCTCTTCTTTTTGAATCTATTGATCTCTTCTGTCCCTCTTTTCTTCTACTAAACCTTCTTACTAATCTTATTATATCTTCTATCTTAATATCTATTGAAATTCATATATTTGTATTTTTAGTTAAGTCTAATTTTAAGACAAATTTTATGTTATAATTAGGTATCTACGAGTACATGCACTGTAATTTAAAACCTCTGGTTGTTGTGCATGTACCTTAATAATCAAATAAATAAATAAAAAAAATAAAAAACAAATAAAGATGCTGTAGAAATGTTTCCATTCATCTATATGCTGACGATGCGCAAATAAACCTTTATGCACCTCTAGGCCTTGCAGGGGATCTAATGTTTAGAATCAACGAAGACCTGGTATAAATCTCTCATTTTCCATATGACTTGAATAATTTTTCTTCCCTTATCTTAAATGGAAGATTTCACATGTGTCGATCATGATAACTCAGCAGTCAGTAAAATGTACTTTGGACAACCCCGCCAGATATATATATTAAAAAAAAAAATTTGACCATATTACCGAGTTTTCAATAAAAATTCTTGACTGCAGTTTATCCACATTTTTTGATCGTCGGTATGTGTTATATATGTTTAAATCAATCCACACTCAATGCCCAATTTATCTTTTTTCTAAATTAACATTTGCACATTTGTGAAATTGTGATACCTACTCCGGTGTTGTTGACTCATTTTATGGTGTACAATTCTCAAAAAGTGGATAAGGAACATTACATTATAAAATCTAGAGAAAATGCAACGGTTTCATGTTGTTGTTACTACAATTTGCCACTGTACACTTTGTTTGTTACAAGACCCTTAATTAACTAATTGTTTCATAGTTTTGCCCGCGAATGTGAATTTTCTGTTTCTTTTCCCTTTTAACTCGATATTCTGGTATGCTATGACGTATGCACAGCTGTCAAGCCGAAACAAAAAAGATAACGGAACGAAAGTGTCACAATCTTCTTATTTATCATTCTTGTGCCGTACTGGCAACCTTATTGTATCCTCCTTCAAGTACTCTGCCACGTCAAGAATGTTCTTCGTTAGGGTTGTACAGTTGTGGAATTCATTTCCCCATAAATTGAAGCTGGATTGAAATCAAAAACGCTTCAAATTGGCTATTTACTCTATACTTTCTTTCTTTTTAAGTTCTAACATCTACTTAAGTTCATTCCCTTCCGTCCTACTCTGTGATCTTTATCTTTATTTTGATGTCTTTTTAATTTTAAGTTAGTGAAATTCATGTTATTAAGTTAATGCTATTAATTGTATGTAAAACACTATAAAAGGCTTTGTATTACTTGTGTATAAATGAATAAATGAAATGAAATAAACTACGGTGCGGCGAACTTGAGTGCCGAATTGCATTTTATAATTTGGACAAAAATATTTGTTTATGTACTAACTAGTTGCAGTGAACTTAATTGCTAATTCGCATTTTATAGTTTGAGCAACAATATTCGTAAAATGTGTTATTTTATTAAATCCGTTAAGCTGAACTCAAAAGTCCGTAAAACATTAAGAGAGGTCGACTTTTGGAGCGATGACATTGCATAAATGTCGTAGTGCTGTCGAGCCATTGATATAGATCGTCGTCTCTCGCGAACATGGTTGTAATTCATAAGAAGGGATTTAAATTAAATTATTATAGAAGAAATTTTAATTTTCTTATGTTTGTTAACGATTTGATTGCTGGCTTCATTGATTGTCAGGAATTACTCGAGCATATCGGTTTTAATGTCCCTAGCAGAATATTGCGATTCTTCCCGTCGTTTAATATTACTTCCGCTAAATCTAATTATCGCTGCCAATATCCGATCTGAAGGGCTCTTACTAAACATAGTAAAATGTATATTCTCATACTTCTTTTTACCTATTAATTTTAATCTAATCTGTAAGATTTTGTAATCATAGACACAATAAACACTCAACTAAGAACTGAGCGTGGTCATAGCAAAATGTGCTATTTCCAAAATTTTGTTTGAGGGGTTAGCTTGTGCATACGAGCTGTTACTGTTGTTGGGATCATTTGACATTGGGGAAACGGGTCTAGAATTCAGTAAGGCCTCAATTTCAATTACCAGTTTTTCGAGTTGTTCATATGTTAAGGATGCATTCGCTAAGATTCTGATTAATATATGTTTCGCCGTTTTCACAGCTGCTTTCCACAGGCCCCCAATATGTGGCGCTCTTGCAGGGATGAAATTAAATTTTATGTGCTTTTTACTGCATGTACTCGAAAAAGCTTCTTGTGCTCATGTTGAATGTATTGTTGTTGATAGTTCTGATAGTTTATTCTTTGTTCCCATAACGGGGGTCGCATGATCGCAATACAAATTTTTGCCATGTTCACGTCGGCCGATGAATCTTTTGAGGACACCAAAAAATACTTAGATAGTGAGATTACCCACCAATTCCAATTCGAATAGCCTTGCAAAATCTGATGTGATAGTATGTTTTGTATTTCTTTTTATTTCTTGAATGTGTCTTCGGCAGCCCGGAGAGTCAAGAAGTTTTGATGGAATTTGCCTTGGTGCTTTCAAAAATTAAATTTCCTTCCAGTTCTCCCTGTGGAATGTTTTGAATAAATTATGGATGGTTTGCGCTTTTTTTTTTACGTAAATACTTATAATTCATGATTGAGTGAGTTCTTCTCGATACACAATGATGTGGTATGACGTAGTTTTGTAAAGAAGTTGAATGTGCTGAGAGTTTCGTCATATGAGCAGTTTCCTCGTACTCCTTCATAAACTTTATGCATTCAGCTCTTAATGGAGGATTTTTCTGAAATCGACGTTCAAGCGACAGAAACCTTGATGAAATGGTATTTTCAGTGTGAAAAGGTTACCGTGATTGTTTTAACCCCCCGTCAAACACTTATTCTGAAACCTTCGAACAAACACATATGCCTGGCCAGACCCCTATACTTTTTTATGCATTTGTATGGCAAAAAGGGTACCGTAACTTTGAATTTCTAAGTATGTTTGTATATTATTTTGGTCTTTAGACTAAATGTTAAATAATTTTTATTTTTTATTATTATTTTTTATTCATTTTGTGAAATGTATTAAAAACAAGTATAATCAACTTTAGAATGTTGTTGGCACACATAATTAGTGCATTTGGTGCAGTAAAAATGTGTCTTCCTACGCAGCTTTTCGTCTTGCGTGACACAAATTCTGCAATCTTTCCTGAAACTCAGTGTACTAGGGCCGCTTTTGTTCGTTAGGCAGCATGTTGCTGGGAATATTCAACGGCCTTCCAAAGAAATATTCAATGGCCAAACGGGTTGAATGTTGTCCCAAAATATGGTTGTTGTTCATGCGATTTTCAGTATTAGCAAGCACCAATTTTTTACTCAGCGTGTCCAAGAACAATCGTCGCTTCTCTTTTCTGGTTCCTTCTATATTTTCATTGCATATGATGTAAGCGGCTAATCCCATGACGTCTATCATGTTGCAAAAAAATGCTAATGGCCAACGTCTGGTTGGCCGTTTTGTGGAGTAATGCGTTACCATTTGGTCATTTGGTCCATTGTATTAACGTCGGCCTTTGTTCAATTGTAAAATAATATAGCTTCCGGTTTTTTTGCTACGCCGTCAACTTTCTTGGTGTAGTGCACAGTGGATAGTAGATTTACTGTTTTGTTTTTCTTTGGAACGTAGCTGCACAGTGATATAAGGTTATCATAGAAACCGAACAAAGATGAAAGCACAGGCCGTTTGCTGTCTTTTTTCACTTCTTTGGGAAGACACTTTTTGTTGGATCTAATGGTGCCAACGTATGCTAGTCCAATCGACGAAAGACGTTTAGCTGCGTCTAATGTTGTAAAGAAGTTATCAGCAATAATCCTTCTGCCGCTGTTGGTGTATTGATTAGCCAAACTCATGAGCACATTTTCACCTTGGTTTGTCTCTCGTTGTTCTCCCTCCTTACCAGTGTACAGTTTTCCGTGCAACGGATATTTGGCTTTCGCATCGCAAGCCCACCATACTTTTATGCCATACTTTGGGGGCTTTGATGCGATATATTGCGTGAAGTTCGTGCGCCCACGGTATGGAAATAGCTGCTCATCGATGGTTACACTTTCGTATGGTTCAAAATTACTGGCAAGATCTTTATTCAAGAAGTTCCATATGTCGCGAATGGGAGCAGCTTTGTCGATTTGTTGACGAAATGCGCGCGAGTTAATGACGTCATCACAAGGCACAACGTTTCCACAACCAAAACATGCATTATCAAGAAATGCATTATCAACACGTAAACAACAGATAAACATGCATTACCGAGAAATGCATTATCAACACGTAAACAACAGATAAACATGCATTACCGAGAAATGCATGTAAACAACAAACAACTGACCTGCACAAAAGCAACGGACAATCATTGGAACAATAGAAATGCACTATCGCTACAAACAATAGATATCTACACTCGTAAACAACAAACAACTGACAATGGAATAATCCACTACGATAACTACCACCACATCTCAATAGTATAAATAGAACTAAGAATTCAAAATGTAAGACAGTTTTTAGAAGATCAATAAAGAGCACGCATTTCGGCGTAGCGATAAAAGATATTTTTTTAAACTCATATCGTGTGAACGATATTAACTGGGGGCTCAACCGGTCTAAACTCTTGACTACAGCCAAATATCCTCGAAACTACAGGATAATAAAATAAAAAATTCCACGGCTTTGAAGAAAAGCACAAAACCAGTCTCTGAAAAAAGTGAGATATAATAAGTTTATCCAGTCGCGTAAAAAGGCAAACCTTGAAATAGCAGGCAGCCTAAACCGGAAAAAAAAGTGAAAAGTGAAATAAAAGATTCCTGATTTTAAAGAGAATCCTTCACCCTGGACTCACGCGATAAACACCAACAAATTTTCAACTCTCTGCGCCCAATACCACAAGACGATACAATGGCTCAGGACATCGCAACTCTACGAGCACAGGTAGAACTCCTCACACAGGCTCTAAACAATACACAATTAAAAGTAAATACCCTGGAAGCACAACAAACCCAGACTTTCACTACGACAGATCAACATGTAGAATGTACACCAAACATCACGGATCAATCGCAAATAAACTTGGAAATATTCAAAACGTTACCCAACTTCACAGGCGATAGAAATCAATATAGATCATGGAGGAAACGTGCTTGGATACACATGGAGAATATAAGGGAATACACTACAACACCCACATACTACACGGCACTCTCGATTGTACACTCAAAAATTCAAGGAGAGGCAGCAGATATTCTAATCAACCACGATACAAAGTTCAATTTTTATTCAATAATTAACCGCCTCGATTACACTTATGCGGACCAGAGAGCCCTATATGTCTTACTGGAAGAAATGAAGAAAATAACGCAAGGTAAAAGGACATTAGCAGAATTCCATTGTGAAGTCAACAAGGCATTAAACCTCGCACTCACGAAAATCGAGATGGAGAACTCAACATCCCCTTCTGATATGCAACAATATGCGAATCAGGAAGCCGTCAGGACATTTATTCTCGGATTAAACAGCAAGTATACCAGCGGCACCCTCTATAGCCACAACCCAAGAGATTTAGAGACCGCCTACGCTATCGCAAGCACAATATATCACGATAACGTGAACTCACAATTCGATGTTCCGCAATACCATCACCTTAGACCGAACAATACACCGCAGCATCAACCTCCTCAGAACAGAAGATATCACGAGGACCCACGAAGATACAGACCAGACGTGCGAGTGCAATATACACAAAATGCACCCAGGCAACAGCAACAACCAATGGAAGTAGATCAATCACACCAATACATGAGATCTACAAACTTCAACAGAAACCATCCTGCACCCCCACAAAACAGCTATAACCGCCAAAACCAAGGGCTACCTCCAAATAACCCATTCAGAGGAGAACCACAGAAGAGAGAACGAAATCCTTCATCTCGCAACTTCAACACACAACAGAAGGTACAGCGGGTAAACCAAACACGCGACGAAGAACTGCAATCGCTTGCACCAGAACATAACGATGATGATGAATACGAGACCGGCAGTGCTTTTTTAGGCGTATGAACGATTTGCCGTGTCTGCAACGCCACTGCAGGGATACAGGCAAAACTATAAACATCCTCATCGACACTGGAGCAACAAATAACTATATAAGTACAAAATGCAATATCGGTAAGCCTATTCAAATTAAACCTGTAAAAGTAAAAACTCTTCATGGTCACTCAATAACCAAATCAAAAAAAATAATAACATTATTAGAACATAATCTCACATTTTTTGAAACAGATGCATTAGAAGAATTTGATATGCTTCTGGGCGAACAGGGGCTCAGAGCAATCAAAGCAGAGGTCAACCTTTTCGAGTACAAGCTCAGTTATAAATATAGGGCCAAGAAAGAAAGTGACTCTGTACAGAGAATAAATTATACAATTAATAATGAAAAATTCAGGGCGGAAATCGCCGAAATAATGCAAAAAAATGAAAGTACTAACGCCATACTACCATTTACTACCACGATACAAGCCACCATTAGGACGAATTCCGAAGATCCTATTTGGACAAAGCAATATCCGTACCCTATGTCGGATAATGAGTTTATTAACAAAGAAATTAACAAACTTTTAAAAAATGAAATAATTCAACCCAGCAAAAGTCCGTACAACTCTCCCATTTGGACAGTCGCTAAAAAAGGTACCGATGAACAAGGGAAACCTAAGCGCAGAATGGTCGTAGACTTTCAGAAGCTAAACGCTCAAACTATCACAGATAGATACCCCATACCTGATATGGCTATGACCATACAGAATTTAGGTAATGCAAAGGTATTTACTACTTTAGATTTAGAGTCTGGCTTCCATCAGATCCTTATTAATGAATCTGACAGAGAAAAAACGGCCTTTAGTGTAAATGGAGCTAAGTACGAATTCCTTCGTATGCCGTTCGGCCTGAAAAATGCCCCATCCATTTTTCAAAGATGCGTGGACGATATTTTTAGACCATATATCGGGAAGTTCGCTTACGTTTATATAGACGATGTTCTCATTTATTCTTCCTCTCCCGAAGAACATATCGAACATATCCGCATAATTATAAACGCACTTCACCAAGCCAACATGAAGATTTCGAATGAGAAATCACACTTCTTTCATGACTCTGTAGAATACTTAGGACACATAATAAAATATAACCGGATAACTGTTGACCCTATAAAAATACAAGCTATTAAAGATTTTCCTATTCCCAAATCGCTGAGGGAACTCAGATCCTTTCTAGGTCTCGCCAGTTATTATCGAAAATTTATACAAAATTTTGCAGCCATCGTCAAGCCACTCACTACGTTCCTCAGAGGAGACAACGGTGGCATATCAAAAAATCAAAGTGCAAAAATAAAAATCTCCTTAGACGAACCTGCACTAGAAGCACTAAACAAAATAAAAGAAGAACTGCAAACCCAGGTTGAACTCTTCCAACCAAATTTTGATAAACCTTTTGAATTAACCACGGACGCTAGCAATTACGCTATAGGAGCTGTATTACCCCAAAATAAAAAACCCATATCATTTATTTCACGAACACTCAGCCAAACAGAACAGAACTACTCTACAAATGAGAAAGAGTTACTCGCAATTGTGTGGGCATTACAGAAACTCCGCAACTACTTATATGGTATAGCGGATTTGACTATTTACACTGACCATCAATCTTTAATCTTCTCCATATCGGAAAAAAACCCCAATACAAAATTAAAAAGATGGAAGAATTTCATCGAAGAATACGGCGCAAAACTTGTTTACAAACCTGGACACCAGAACGTTGTCGCTGATGCACTTTCTCGCCAGCAAATAAACAACACATCAAATTCAGATGACTCCCAACATTCGGCACAAAGCTCACCAACACAAAAACTCAAACGAGTAAAGCAACCATTAAACTGCTTTAAAAATCAAATTGTTATAAAACAATCAGATGCGAACCTAATCGAAATATCATCACAAAATATTTTTTCTAACAGTCGACATACACTTTTCTTTAACACCAAAGCTGAATTACTGGACAGACTAAAAAATATAATTAGACCAAAGGTAACTAACGCTCTTCAAATAGACGAGCAAATATTATTTTACGTCGAAAACGACATTATTGACACATTTCCGACCGTATCAATCGTATTAGCCCAAAAAATGGTAGACGACATCACCGAAACCGAACAACAAAAACAAATCATACAAGACACACACAGACGTGCTCACAGAAATTATAAAAATAACGCGCAGGAAATTTCACTCAGATATTACTGGCCGAACATCCGTGACGCTTGTAAAAAAGAAGTACAAGACTGTGAAATATGTCTTACCAACAAGTATGAACGCCGACCAAATAAACAACCAATAGGTTCAGCACCAATACCAAACAAGGTAGGCGAATGCATACACTTAGACTTATTTTATATGAGCAATAACATATACATTAGCTCAACCGACAAATATTCAAAATTTTGCCATTTGAGACAAATACCCTCAAAGAAAGATACATACAAATACGTTGACGAGATTCTCTCACAAATATACCCAAACGCAAAGTTTGTAATGACTGATAACGAGTCAACACTCACTAGCATATGTGCACAACAAATTTACAAACGACTACAAATAACACACACCAAAACTCCTGCCTTTCATTCTACAACAAACGGGCAAGTCGAACGTACGCATAGCACGATAATCGAACTCGCGAAAGTCTTGGCACACCAACACAGTTCAGCACCTGACGAACAGATATACGAAGCAGTCCGACAATACAATAAGACAATCCATTCAGTGACCAACGAGAAACCCGAGGACGTGTTCTTCAACCAAAAGGGGTATCCTGGCATCAAAGAGCGCCTTCAACAAAACCAAGACAGAGTCTTACGATACCACAACCACAATCGCAAACAGCTGAATTACAAACAAGGTGATGTTATATACTCCAAGACGCATAGACGGAACAAAAACGTAAAAACATACGCGAAACATATAGTTAAAGAAGACAACGGAAAAACGATAACAACAAATAAAGGACTCATTATACATAAGGACAACATCAGAGTGAAGGCATGTACGGAGTAGTATTTATCTTACTTTTCCCTATCGCATTTAGCGATAATATAATAGACTTAACCAATAGAAAATATGTACTAGTGGAAACAGATCCTGTTTACATTTATCAGAATACAGCTTTCCTGTATCACATATCTAATCTTTCAAAAATACTCGCGCCTTACGAAAGTGTAATGAAATCTACATATAATTTAGAAAACTACCCTGAGACTCAAATTTTAGTGAACAGAATTGAAACTTTAAAAAATCAACTCATACCAAATATCTACAGACCAAAGAGATCACTTAACTTCCTTGGTTCCATCCTTAAATTCATCACTGGCACACCAGATCACAATGACCTTATATAAATTAAAACGTCACTTAATATGCTAATAGAAAATAACAATAAGCAAAAAACAATTAACTCACAGTTCGAAAGAATACTCGAAACTCTTGATCCCAAAACAATTAGCGAAAATATTGTTATATCAGAAGTCTATAATGAACTTCAATCAATAGCGAACACTATTAATTTTGCGAAAAATAATAATTTTTATTCTGGCACATTAAATTTGAAAGATGTGTATGAGTTAATAAACCATGAACAGTTGGATCTTCCAATAATCAATATATTAGAATATGCGGACATTCATATCTGTTACCTACAACATGCAATTATAACAATATACAAATACCCTATTCTTGAAACTAAATGTAACCTATTTAACGTATATCCTTTAGCACATAAGCATGGTAAAATTAATTTAGATCCTAAGATTGCAAAATGTAACGATTATCAAAGAGTATCAAAATGTAAAAATTATATTAGTACCTTTATTTGTAAATCAGAACCCTCTGATAATTGCACTTTAAAAATATTAAAAGACAATCCTGCGCAATGCGAAACAATCCATGAGAATAACGCCCCACTCCGAATCCTAGAGACTGGTCACATCTTGACGGATTATGAGCATACTTGGAACAACATGCATATATCAGGCCCAAAACTAATACATTTTAAAGAATCTACAAACATCGATGGCATCACTTATTATAACCATCAACAACAACTCAGAGAAGTTATACACAACCAACATAGCGAAAAACTTGAGGTACTCCGTATCCTTTCCTCAGACTCAAAATACAAATTCAACAACATTCAAGAACTCTCAACGTTTTTAATACCTGTCGAGGAGAACCCTGTACAGTTTACACTTTTCATCATAATTGCATTCCTTACCTTAGCAGTCACCACTTATGGTCTAGTACACCTCTGCCGATACTGCGAAAATAAAAGAACACTTGGCAGACAAAGGCGAATGGACGAACTTTACGAAATCGAACTCAACCGTCTTCAACAACAACACCTAGCAGCAGTGTAGCGAGGACGCTTCATTTTAAGAAGGAGGGGAGTTAATGACGTCATCACAAGGCACAACGTTTCCACAACCAAAACATGCATTATCAAGAAATGCATTATCAACACGTAAACAACAGATAAACATGCATTACCGAGAAATGCATGTAAACAACAAACAACTGACCTGCACATAAGCAACGGACAATCATTGGAACAATAGAAATGCACTCTCACTACAAACAATAGATATCTACACTCGTAAACAACAAACAACTGACAATGGAATAATCCACTACGATAACTACCACCACATCTCAATAGTATAAATAGAACTAAGAATTCAAAATGTAAGACAGTTTTTAGAAGATCAATAAAGAGCACGCATTTCGGCGTAGCGATAAAAGATATTTTTTTAAACTCATATCGTGTGAACGATATTAACTCGCGTACGACTATCGTCAAATCGAATACAGCGCATCAATCGTCTATATGACATGGCTGCACGGAATATTGGAAGTGCATCTGTTTGCCACATCAATATTGAGAGCTGCATAGTATTATGACTGACACCTAAAGCCAATAGTATCCCAATAAAAGCGTCAAGCTCAACACTTGTCATATCAACCCACACTCGTGGTTTGCAGTTTCCATGTTCTGCGTTCCATTTGCGTGTAACTTTTTCATAACATATAGATTTGTTTGTGTTACGATGATGAACGTAGTATTCGGTTAAAAAAAAAGCTTGAACACCATAAGCGGAGTGGTCAGGTTTGTTTTTGTCCACCTCTGAAACGCATGATGTTGTGCTGGCGGAATCTCACTGTAGCGGGTCATGTTATTAAGTTAATGCTATTAATTGTATGTAAAACACTAAAAAGGCTTTGTATTACTAGTGTATAAAAAAATAAATGAAATGAAATAAACTACGGTGCGGCGAACTTGAGTGCCGAATTGCATTTTATAATTTGGACAAAAATATTTGTTTATGTACTAACTAGTTGCAGTGAACTTAATTGCTAATTCGCATTTTATAGTTTGAGCAACAATATTCGTAAAATGTGTTATTTTATTAAATCCGTTAAGCTGAACTCAAAAGTCCGTAAAACATTAAGAGAGGTCGACTTTTGGAGCGATGACATTGCATAAATGTCGTAGTGCTGTCGAGCCATTGATATAGATCGTCGTCTCTCGCGAACATGGTTGTAATTCATAAGAAGGGATTTAAATTAAATTATTATAGAAGACATTTTAATTTTCTTATGTTTGTTAACGATTTGATTGCTGGCTTCATTGATTGTCAGGAATTACTCGAGCATATCGGTTTTAATGTCCCTAGCAGAATATTGCGGTTCTTCCCGTCGTTTAATATTACTTCCGCTAAATCTAATTATCGCTGCCAATATCCGATCTGAAGGGCTCTTACTAAACATAGAAAAATGTATATTCTCATACTTCTTTTTACCTATTAATTTTAATCTAATCTGTAAGATTTTGTAATCATAGACACAATAAACACTCAACTAAGAACTGAGCGTGGTCATAGCAAAATGTGCTATTTCCAAAATTTTGTTTGAGGGTTTAGCTTGTGCATACGAGCTGTTACTGTTGTTGGGATCATTTGACATTGGGGAAACGGGTCTAGAATTCAGTAAGGCCTCAATTTCAATTACCAGTTTTTCGAGTTCTTCATATGTTAAGGATGCATTCGCTAAGATTCTGATTAATATATGTTTCGCCGTTTTCACAGCTGCTTTCCACAGGCCCCCAATATGTGGCGCTCTTGCAGGGATGAAATTAAATTTTATGTGCTTTTTACTGCATGTACTCGAAAAAGCTTCTTGTGCTCATGTTGAATGTATTGTTGCTGATAGTTCTGATAGTTTATTCTTTGTTCCCATAACGGGGGTCGCATGATCGCAATACAAATTTTTGCCATGTTCACGTCGGCCGATGAATCTTTTGAGGACACCAAAAAATACGTAGATAGTGAGATTACCCACTAATTCCAATTCGAATAGCCTTGCAAAATCTGATGTGATAGTATGTTTTGTATTTCTTTTTATTTCTTGAATGTGTCTTCGGCAGCCCGGAGAGTCAAGAAGTTTTGATGGAATTTGCCTTGGTGCTTTCAAAAATTAAATTTCCTTCCAGTTCTCCCTGTGGAATGTTTTGAATAAATTATGGATGGTTTGCGCTTTTTTTTTTACGTAAATACTTATAATTCATGATTGAGTGAGTTCTTCTCGATACACAATGATGTGGTATGACGTAGTTTTGTAAAGAAGTTGAATGTGCTGAGAGTTTCGTCATATGAGCAGTTTCCTCGTACTCCTTCATAAACTTTATGCATTCAGCTCTTAATGGAGGATTTTTCTGAAATCGACGTTCAAGCGACAGAAACCTTGATGAAATGGTATTTTCAGTGTGAAAAGGTTACCGTGATTGTTTTAACCCCCCGTCAAACACTTATTCTGAAACCTTCGAACAAACACATATGCCTGGCCAGACCCCTATACTTTTTTATGCATTTGTATGGCAAAAAGGGTACCGTAACTTTGAATTTCTAAGTATGTTTGTATATTATTTTGGTCTTTAGACTAAATGTTAAATAATTTTTATTTTTTATTATTATTTTTTATTCATTTTGTGAAATGTATTAAAAACAAGTATAATCAACTTTAGAATGTTGTTGGCACACATAATTAGTGCATTTGGTGCAGTAAAAATGTGTCTTCCTACGCAGCTTTTCGTCTTGCGTGACACAAATTCTGCAATCTTTCCTGAAACTCAGTGTACTAGGGCCGCTTTTGTTCGTTAGGCAGCGTGTTGCTGGGAATATTCAACGGCCTTCCAAAGAAATATTCAATGGCCAAACGGGTTGAATGTTGTCCCAAAATATGGTTGTTGTTCATGCGATTTTCAGTATTAGCAAGCACCAATTTTTTACTCAGCGTGTCCAAGAACAATCGTCGCTTCTCTTTTCTGGTTCCTTCTATATTTTCATTGCATATGATGTAAGCGGCTAATCCCATGACGTCTATCATGTTGCAAAAAAATGCTAATGGCCAACGTCTGGTTGGCCGTTTTGTGGAGTAATGCGTTACCATTTGGTCATTTGGTCCATTGTATTAACGTCGGCCTTTGTTCAATTGTAAAATAATATAGCTTCCGGTTTTTTTGCTACGCCTTCAACTTTCTTGGTGTAGTGCACAGTGGATAGTAGATTTACTGTTTTGTTTTTCTTTGGAACGTAGCTGCACAGTGATATAAGGTTATCATAGAAACCGAACAAAGATGAAAGCACAGGCCGTTTGCTGTATTTTTTCACTTCTTTGGGAAGACACTTTTTGTTGGATCTAATGGTGCCAACGTATGCTAGTCCAATCGACGAAAGACGTTTAGCTGCGTCTAATGTTGTAAAGAAGTTATCAGCAATAATCCTTCTGCCGCTGTTGGTGTATTGATTAGCCAAACTCATGAGCACATTTTCACCTTGGTTTGTCTCTCGTTGTTCTCCCTCCTTACCAGTGTACAGTTTTCCGTGCAACGGATATTTGGCTTTCGCATCGCAAGCCCACCATACTTTTATGCCATACTTTGGGGGCTTTGATGCGATATATTGCGTGAAGTTCGTGCGCCCACGGTATGGAAATAGCTGCTCATCGATGGTTACACTTTCGTATGGTTCAAAATTACTGGCAAGATCTTTATTCAAGAAGTTCCATATGTCGCGAATGGGAGCAGCTTTGTCGATTTGTTGACGAAATGCGCGCGAGTTAATGACGTCATCACAAGGCACAACGTTTCCACAACCAAAACATGCATTATCAAGAAATGCATTATCAACACGTAAACAACAGATAAACATGCATTACCGAGAAATGCATTATCAACACGTAAACAACAGATAAACATGCATTACCGAGAAATGCATGTAAACAACAAACAACTGACCTGCACAAAAGCAACGGACAATCATTGGAACAATAGAAATGCACTATCGCTACAAACAATAGATATCTACACTCGTAAACAACAAACAACTGACAATGGAATAATCCACTACGATAACTACCACCACATCTCAATAGTATAAATAGAACTAAGAATTCAAAATGTAAGACAGTTTTTAGAAGATCAATAAAGAGCACGCATTTCGGCGTAGCGATAAAAGATATTTTTTTAAACTCATATCGTGTGAACGATATTAACTGGGGGCTCAACCGGTCTAAACTCTTGACTACAGCCAAATATCCTCGAAACTACAGGATAATAAAATAAAAAATTCCACGGCTTTGAAGAAAAGCACAAAACCAGTCTCTGAAAAAAGTGAGATATAATAAGTTTATCCAGTCGCGTAAAAAGGCAAACCTTGAAATAGCAGGCAGCCTAAACCGGAAAAAAAAGTGAAAAGTGAAATAAAAGATTCCTGATTTTAAAGAGAATCCTTCACCCTGGACTCACGCGATAAACACCAACAAATTTTCAACTCTCTGCGCCCAATACCACAAGACGATACAATGGCTCAGGACATCGCAACTCTACGAGCACAGGTAGAACTCCTCACACAGGCTCTAAACAATACACAATTAAAAGTAAATACCCTGGAAGCACAACAAACCCAGACTTTCACTACGACAGATCAACATGTAGAATGTACACCAAACATCACGGATCAATCGCAAATAAACTTGGAAATATTCAAAACGTTACCCAACTTCACAGGCGATAGAAATCAATATAGATCATGGAGGAAACGTGCTTGGATACACATGGAGAATATAAGGGAATACACTACAACACCCACATACTACACGGCACTCTCGATTGTACACTCAAAAATTCAAGGAGAGGCAGCAGATATTCTAATCAACCACGATACAAAGTTCAATTTTTATTCAATAATTAACCGCCTCGATTACACTTATGCGGACCAGAGAGCCCTATATGTCTTACTGGAAGAAATGAAGAAAATAACGCAAGGTAAAAGGACATTAGCAGAATTCCATTGTGAAGTCAACAAGGCATTAAACCTCGCACTCACGAAAATCGAGATGGAGAACTCAACATCCCCTTCTGATATGCAACAATATGCGAATCAGGAAGCCGTCAGGACATTTATTCTCGGATTAAACAGCAAGTATACCAGCGGCACCCTCTATAGCCACAACCCAAGAGATTTAGAGACCGCCTACGCTATCGCAAGCACAATATATCACGATAACGTGAACTCACAATTCGATGTTCCGCAATACCATCACCTTAGACCGAACAATACACCGCAGCATCAACCTCCTCAGAACAGAAGATATCACGAGGACCCACGAAGATACAGACCAGACGTGCGAGTGCAATATACACAAAATGCACCCAGGCAACAGCAACAACCAATGGAAGTAGATCAATCACACCAATACATGAGATCTACAAACTTCAACAGAAACCATCCTGCACCCCCACAAAACAGCTATAACCGCCAAAACCAAGGGCTACCTCCAAATAACCCATTCAGAGGAGAACCACAGAAGAGAGAACGAAATCCTTCATCTCGCAACTTCAACACACAACAGAAGGTACAGCGGGTAAACCAAACACGCGACGAAGAACTGCAATCGCTTGCACCAGAACATAACGATGATGATGAATACGAGACCGGCAGTGCTTTTTTAGGCGTATGAACGATTTGCCGTGTCTGCAACGCCACTGCAGGGATACAGGCAAAACTATAAACATCCTCATCGACACTGGAGCAACAAATAACTATATAAGTACAAAATGCAATATCGGTAAGCCTATTCAAATTAAACCTGTAAAAGTAAAAACTCTTCATGGTCACTCAATAACCAAATCAAAAAAAATAATAACATTATTAGAACATAATCTCACATTTTTTGAAACAGATGCATTAGAAGAATTTGATATGCTTCTGGGCGAACAGGGGCTCAGAGCAATCAAAGCAGAGGTCAACCTTTTCGAGTACAAGCTCAGTTATAAATATAGGGCCAAGAAAGAAAGTGACTCTGTACAGAGAATAAATTATACAATTAATAATGAAAAATTCAGGGCGGAAATCGCCGAAATAATGCAAAAAAATGAAAGTACTAACGCCATACTACCATTTACTACCACGATACAAGCCACCATTAGGACGAATTCCGAAGATCCTATTTGGACAAAGCAATATCCGTACCCTATGTCGGATAATGAGTTTATTAACAAAGAAATTAACAAACTTTTAAAAAATGAAATAATTCAACCCAGCAAAAGTCCGTACAACTCTCCCATTTGGACAGTCGCTAAAAAAGGTACCGATGAACAAGGGAAACCTAAGCGCAGAATGGTCGTAGACTTTCAGAAGCTAAACGCTCAAACTATCACAGATAGATACCCCATACCTGATATGGCTATGACCATACAGAATTTAGGTAATGCAAAGGTATTTACTACTTTAGATTTAGAGTCTGGCTTCCATCAGATCCTTATTAATGAATCTGACAGAGAAAAAACGGCCTTTAGTGTAAATGGAGCTAAGTACGAATTCCTTCGTATGCCGTTCGGCCTGAAAAATGCCCCATCCATTTTTCAAAGATGCGTGGACGATATTTTTAGACCATATATCGGGAAGTTCGCTTACGTTTATATAGACGATGTTCTCATTTATTCTTCCTCTCCCGAAGAACATATCGAACATATCCGCATAATTATAAACGCACTTCACCAAGCCAACATGAAGATTTCGAATGAGAAATCACACTTCTTTCATGACTCTGTAGAATACTTAGGACACATAATAAAATATAACCGGATAACTGTTGACCCTATAAAAATACAAGCTATTAAAGATTTTCCTATTCCCAAATCGCTGAGGGAACTCAGATCCTTTCTAGGTCTCGCCAGTTATTATCGAAAATTTATACAAAATTTTGCAGCCATCGTCAAGCCACTCACTACGTTCCTCAGAGGAGACAACGGTGGCATATCAAAAAATCAAAGTGCAAAAATAAAAATCTCCTTAGACGAACCTGCACTAGAAGCACTAAACAAAATAAAAGAAGAACTGCAAACCCAGGTTGAACTCTTCCAACCAAATTTTGATAAACCTTTTGAATTAACCACGGACGCTAGCAATTACGCTATAGGAGCTGTATTACCCCAAAATAAAAAACCCATATCATTTATTTCACGAACACTCAGCCAAACAGAACAGAACTACTCTACAAATGAGAAAGAGTTACTCGCAATTGTGTGGGCATTACAGAAACTCCGCAACTACTTATATGGTATAGCGGATTTGACTATTTACACTGACCATCAATCTTTAATCTTCTCCATATCGGAAAAAAACCCCAATACAAAATTAAAAAGATGGAAGAATTTCATCGAAGAATACGGCGCAAAACTTGTTTACAAACCTGGACACCAGAACGTTGTCGCTGATGCACTTTCTCGCCAGCAAATAAACAACACATCAAATTCAGATGACTCCCAACATTCGGCACAAAGCTCACCAACACAAAAACTCAAACGAGTAAAGCAACCATTAAACTGCTTTAAAAATCAAATTGTTATAAAACAATCAGATGCGAACCTAATCGAAATATCATCACAAAATATTTTTTCTAACAGTCGACATACACTTTTCTTTAACACCAAAGCTGAATTACTGGACAGACTAAAAAATATAATTAGACCAAAGGTAACTAACGCTCTTCAAATAGACGAGCAAATATTATTTTACGTCGAAAACGACATTATTGACACATTTCCGACCGTATCAATCGTATTAGCCCAAAAAATGGTAGACGACATCACCGAAACCGAACAACAAAAACAAATCATACAAGACACACACAGACGTGCTCACAGAAATTATAAAAATAACGCGCAGGAAATTTCACTCAGATATTACTGGCCGAACATCCGTGACGCTTGTAAAAAAGAAGTACAAGACTGTGAAATATGTCTTACCAACAAGTATGAACGCCGACCAAATAAACAACCAATAGGTTCAGCACCAATACCAAACAAGGTAGGCGAATGCATACACTTAGACTTATTTTATATGAGCAATAACATATACATTAGCTCAACCGACAAATATTCAAAATTTTGCCATTTGAGACAAATACCCTCAAAGAAAGATACATACAAATACGTTGACGAGATTCTCTCACAAATATACCCAAACGCAAAGTTTGTAATGACTGATAACGAGTCAACACTCACTAGCATATGTGCACAACAAATTTACAAACGACTACAAATAACACACACCAAAACTCCTGCCTTTCATTCTACAACAAACGGGCAAGTCGAACGTACGCATAGCACGATAATCGAACTCGCGAAAGTCTTGGCACACCAACACAGTTCAGCACCTGACGAACAGATATACGAAGCAGTCCGACAATACAATAAGACAATCCATTCAGTGACCAACGAGAAACCCGAGGACGTGTTCTTCAACCAAAAGGGGTATCCTGGCATCAAAGAGCGCCTTCAACAAAACCAAGACAGAGTCTTACGATACCACAACCACAATCGCAAACAGCTGAATTACAAACAAGGTGATGTTATATACTCCAAGACGCATAGACGGAACAAAAACGTAAAAACATACGCGAAACATATAGTTAAAGAAGACAACGGAAAAACGATAACAACAAATAAAGGACTCATTATACATAAGGACAACATCAGAGTGAAGGCATGTACGGAGTAGTATTTATCTTACTTTTCCCTATCGCATTTAGCGATAATATAATAGACTTAACCAATAGAAAATATGTACTAGTGGAAACAGATCCTGTTTACATTTATCAGAATACAGCTTTCCTGTATCACATATCTAATCTTTCAAAAATACTCGCGCCTTACGAAAGTGTAATGAAATCTACATATAATTTAGAAAACTACCCTGAGACTCAAATTTTAGTGAACAGAATTGAAACTTTAAAAAATCAACTCATACCAAATATCTACAGACCAAAGAGATCACTTAACTTCCTTGGTTCCATCCTTAAATTCATCACTGGCACACCAGATCACAATGACCTTATATAAATTAAAACGTCACTTAATATGCTAATAGAAAATAACAATAAGCAAAAAACAATTAACTCACAGTTCGAAAGAATACTCGAAACTCTTGATCCCAAAACAATTAGCGAAAATATTGTTATATCAGAAGTCTATAATGAACTTCAATCAATAGCGAACACTATTAATTTTGCGAAAAATAATAATTTTTATTCTGGCACATTAAATTTGAAAGATGTGTATGAGTTAATAAACCATGAACAGTTGGATCTTCCAATAATCAATATATTAGAATATGCGGACATTCATATCTGTTACCTACAACATGCAATTATAACAATATACAAATACCCTATTCTTGAAACTAAATGTAACCTATTTAACGTATATCCTTTAGCACATAAGCATGGTAAAATTAATTTAGATCCTAAGATTGCAAAATGTAACGATTATCAAAGAGTATCAAAATGTAAAAATTATATTAGTACCTTTATTTGTAAATCAGAACCCTCTGATAATTGCACTTTAAAAATATTAAAAGACAATCCTGCGCAATGCGAAACAATCCATGAGAATAACGCCCCACTCCGAATCCTAGAGACTGGTCACATCTTGACGGATTATGAGCATACTTGGAACAACATGCATATATCAGGCCCAAAACTAATACATTTTAAAGAATCTACAAACATCGATGGCATCACTTATTATAACCATCAACAACAACTCAGAGAAGTTATACACAACCAACATAGCGAAAAACTTGAGGTACTCCGTATCCTTTCCTCAGACTCAAAATACAAATTCAACAACATTCAAGAACTCTCAACGTTTTTAATACCTGTCGAGGAGAACCCTGTACAGTTTACACTTTTCATCATAATTGCATTCCTTACCTTAGCAGTCACCACTTATGGTCTAGTACACCTCTGCCGATACTGCGAAAATAAAAGAACACTTGGCAGACAAAGGCGAATGGACGAACTTTACGAAATCGAACTCAACCGTCTTCAACAACAACACCTAGCAGCAGTGTAGCGAGGACGCTTCATTTTAAGAAGGAGGGGAGTTAATGACGTCATCACAAGGCACAACGTTTCCACAACCAAAACATGCATTATCAAGAAATGCATTATCAACACGTAAACAACAGATAAACATGCATTACCGAGAAATGCATGTAAACAACAAACAACTGACCTGCACATAAGCAACGGACAATCATTGGAACAATAGAAATGCACTCTCACTACAAACAATAGATATCTACACTCGTAAACAACAAACAACTGACAATGGAATAATCCACTACGATAACTACCACCACATCTCAATAGTATAAATAGAACTAAGAATTCAAAATGTAAGACAGTTTTTAGAAGATCAATAAAGAGCACGCATTTCGGCGTAGCGATAAAAGATATTTTTTTAAACTCATATCGTGTGAACGATATTAACTCGCGTACGACTATCGTCAAATCGAATACAGCGCATCAATCGTCTATATGACATGGCTGCACGGAATATTGGAAGTGCATCTGTTTGCCACATCAATATTGAGAGCTGCATAGTATTATGACTGACACCTAAAGCCAATAGTATCCCAATAAAAGCGTCAAGCTCAACACTTGTCATATCAACCCACACTCGTGGTTTGCAGTTTCCATGTTCTGCGTTCCATTTGCGTGTAACTTTTTCATAACATATAGATTTGTTTGTGTTACGATGATGAACGTAGTATTCGGTTAAAAAAAAAGCTTGAACACCATAAGCGGAGTGGTCAGGTTTGTTTTTGTCCACCTCTGAAACGCATGATGTTGTGCTGGCGGAATCTCACTGTAGCGGGTCATGTTATTAAGTTAATGCTATTAATTGTATGTAAAACACTAAAAAGGCTTTGTATTACTAGTGTATAAAAAAATAAATGAAATGAAATAAACTACGGTGCGGCGAACTTGAGTGCCGAATTGCATTTTATAATTTGGACAAAAATATTTGTTTATGTACTAACTAGTTGCAGTGAACTTAATTGCTAATTCGCATTTTATAGTTTGAGCAACAATATTCGTAAAATGTGTTATTTTATTAAATCCGTTAAGCTGAACTCAAAAGTCCGTAAAACATTAAGAGAGGTCGACTTTTGGAGCGATGACATTGCATAAATGTCGTAGTGCTGTCGAGCCATTGATATAGATCGTCGTCTCTCGCGAACATGGTTGTAATTCATAAGAAGGGATTTAAATTAAATTATTATAGAAGACATTTTAATTTTCTTATGTTTGTTAACGATTTGATTGCTGGCTTCATTGATTGTCAGGAATTACTCGAGCATATCGGTTTTAATGTCCCTAGCAGAATATTGCGGTTCTTCCCGTCGTTTAATATTACTTCCGCTAAATCTAATTATCGCTGCCAATATCCGATCTGAAGGGCTCTTACTAAACATAGAAAAATGTATATTCTCATACTTCTTTTTACCTATTAATTTTAATCTAATCTGTAAGATTTTGTAATCATAGACACAATAAACACTCAACTAAGAACTGAGCGTGGTCATAGCAAAATGTGCTATTTCCAAAATTTTGTTTGAGGGTTTAGCTTGTGCATACGAGCTGTTACTGTTGTTGGGATCATTTGACATTGGGGAAACGGGTCTAGAATTCAGTAAGGCCTCAATTTCAATTACCAGTTTTTCGAGTTCTTCATATGTTAAGGATGCATTCGCTAAGATTCTGATTAATATATGTTTCGCCGTTTTCACAGCTGCTTTCCACAGGCCCCCAATATGTGGCGCTCTTGCAGGGATGAAATTAAATTTTATGTGCTTTTTACTGCATGTACTCGAAAAAGCTTCTTGTGCTCATGTTGAATGTATTGTTGCTGATAGTTCTGATAGTTTATTCTTTGTTCCCATAACGGGGGTCGCATGATCGCAATACAAATTTTTGCCATGTTCACGTCGGCCGATGAATCTTTTGAGGACACCAAAAAATACGTAGATAGTGAGATTACCCACTAATTCCAATTCGAATAGCCTTGCAAAATCTGATGTGATAGTATGTTTTGTATTTCTTTTTATTTCTTGAATGTGTCTTCGGCAGCCCGGAGAGTCAAGAAGTTTTGATGGAATTTGCCTTGGTGCTTTCAAAAATTAAATTTCCTTCCAGTTCTCCCTGTGGAATGTTTTGAATAAATTATGGATGGTTTGCGCTTTTTTTTTTACGTAAATACTTATAATTCATGATTGAGTGAGTTCTTCTCGATACACAATGATGTGGTATGACGTAGTTTTGTAAAGAAGTTGAATGTGCTGAGAGTTTCGTCATATGAGCAGTTTCCTCGTACTCCTTCATAAACTTTATGCATTCAGCTCTTAATGGAGGATTTTTCTGAAATCGACGTTCAAGCGACAGAAACCTTGATGAAATGGTATTTTCAGTGTGAAAAGGTTACCGTGATTGTTTTAACCCCCCGTCAAACACTTATTCTGAAACCTTCGAACAAACACATATGCCTGGCCAGACCCCTATACTTTTTTATGCATTTGTATGGCAAAAAGGGTACCGTAACTTTGAATTTCTAAGTATGTTTGTATATTATTTTGGTCTTTAGACTAAATGTTAAATAATTTTTATTTTTTATTATTATTTTTTATTCATTTTGTGAAATGTATTAAAAACAAGTATAATCAACTTTAGAATGTTGTTGGCACACATAATTAGTGCATTTGGTGCAGTAAAAATGTGTCTTCCTACGCAGCTTTTCGTCTTGCGTGACACAAATTCTGCAATCTTTCCTGAAACTCAGTGTACTAGGGCCGCTTTTGTTCGTTAGGCAGCGTGTTGCTGGGAATATTCAACGGCCTTCCAAAGAAATATTCAATGGCCAAACGGGTTGAATGTTGTCCCAAAATATGGTTGTTGTTCATGCGATTTTCAGTATTAGCAAGCACCAATTTTTTACTCAGCGTGTCCAAGAACAATCGTCGCTTCTCTTTTCTGGTTCCTTCTATATTTTCATTGCATATGATGTAAGCGGCTAATCCCATGACGTCTATCATGTTGCAAAAAAATGCTAATGGCCAACGTCTGGTTGGCCGTTTTGTGGAGTAATGCGTTACCATTTGGTCATTTGGTCCATTGTATTAACGTCGGCCTTTGTTCAATTGTAAAATAATATAGCTTCCGGTTTTTTTGCTACGCCTTCAACTTTCTTGGTGTAGTGCACAGTGGATAGTAGATTTACTGTTTTGTTTTTCTTTGGAACGTAGCTGCACAGTGATATAAGGTTATCATAGAAACCGAACAAAGATGAAAGCACAGGCCGTTTGCTGTATTTTTTCACTTCTTTGGGAAGACACTTTTTGTTGGATCTAATGGTGCCAACGTATGCTAGTCCAATCGACGAAAGACGTTTAGCTGCGTCTAATGTTGTAAAGAAGTTATCAGCAATAATCCTTCTGCCGCTGTTGGTGTATTGATTAGCCAAACTCATGAGCACATTTTCACCTTGGTTTGTCTCTCGTTGTTCTCCCTCCTTACCAGTGTACAGTTTTCCGTGCAACGGATATTTGGCTTTCGCATCGCAAGCCCACCATACTTTTATGCCATACTTTGGGGGCTTTGATGCGATATATTGCGTGAAGTTCGTGCGCCCACGGTATGGAAATAGCTGCTCATCGATGGTTACACTTTCGTATGGTTCAAAATTACTGGCAAGATCTTTATTCAAGAAGTTCCATATGTCGCGAATGGGAGCAGCTTTGTCGATTTGTTGACGAAATGCGCGCGTACGACTATCGTCAAATCGAATACAGCGCATCAATCGTCTATATGACATGGCTGCACGGAATATTGGAAGTGCATCTGTTTGCCACATCAATATTGAGAGCTGCATAGTATTATGACTGACACCTAAAGCCAATAGTATCCCAATAAAAGCGTCAAGCTCAACACTTGTCATATCAACCCACACTCGTGGTTTGCAGTTTCCATGTTCTGCGTTCCATTTGCGTGTAACTTTTTCATAACATATAGATTTGTTTGTGTTACGATGATGAACGTAGTATTCGGTTAAAAAAAAAGCTTGAACACCATAAGCGGAGTGGTCAGGTTTGTTTTTGTCCACCTCTGAAACGCATGATGTTGTGCTGGCGGAATCTCACTGTAGCGGGTCATGTTATTAAGTTAATGCTATTAATTGTATGTAAAACACTAAAAAGGCTTTGTATTACTAGTGTATAAAAAAATAAATGAAATGAAATAAACTACGGTGCGGCGAACTTGAGTGCCGAATTGCATTTTATAATTTGGACAAAAATATTTGTTTAAGTACTAACTAGTTGCAGTGAACTTAATTGCTAATTCGCATTTTATAGTTTGAGCAACAATATTCGTAAAATGTGTTATTTTATTAAATCCGTTAAGCTGAACTCAAAAGTCCGTAAAACATTAAGAGAGGTCGACTTTTGGAGCGATGACATTGCATAAATGTCGTAGTGCTGTCGAGCCATTGATATAGATCGTCGTCTCTCGCGAACATGGTTGTAATTCATAAGAAGGGATTTAAATTAAATTATTATAGAAGACATTTTAATTTTCTTATGTTTGTTAACGATTTGATTGCTGGCTTCATTGATTGTCAGGAATTACTCGAGCATATCGGTTTTAATGTCCCTAGCAGAATATTGCGGTTCTTCCCGTCGTTTAATATTACTTCCGCTAAATCTAATTATCGCTGCCAATATCCGATCTGAAGGGCTCTTACTAAACATAGAAAAATGTATATTCTCATACTTCTTTTTACCTATTAATTTTAATCTAATCTGTAAGATTTTGTAATCATAGACACAATAAACACTCAACTAAGAACTGAGCGTGGTCATAGCAAAATGTGCTATTTCCAAAATTTTGTTTGAGGGTTTAGCTTGTGCATACGAGCTGTTACTGTTGTTGGGATCATTTGACATTGGGGAAACGGGTCTAGAATTCAGTAAGGCCTCAATTTCAATTACCAGTTTTTCGAGTTCTTCATATGTTAAGGATGCATTCGCTAAGATTCTGATTAATATATGTTTCGCCGTTTTCACAGCTGCTTTCCACAGGCCCCCAATATGTGGCGCTCTTGCAGGGATGAAATTAAATTTTATGTGCTTTTTACTGCATGTACTCGAAAAAGCTTCTTGTGCTCATGTTGAATGTATTGTTGCTGATAGTTCTGATAGTTTATTCTTTGTTCCCATAACGGGGGTCGCATGATCGCAATACAAATTTTTGCCATGTTCACGTCGGCCGATGAATCTTTTGAGGACACCAAAAAATACGTAGATAGTGAGATTACCCACTAATTCCAATTCGAATAGCCTTGCAAAATCTGATGTGATAGTATGTTTTGTATTTCTTTTTATTTCTTGAATGTGTCTTCGGCAGCCCGGAGAGTCAAGAAGTTTTGATGGAATTTGCCTTGGTGCTTTCAAAAATTAGATTTCCTTCCAGTTCTCCCTGTGGAATGTTTTGAATAAATTATGGATGGTTTGCGCTTTTTTTTTTACGTAAATACTTATAATTCATGATTGAGTGAGTTCTTCTCGATACACAATGATGTGGTATGACGTAGTTTTGTAAAGAAGTTGAATGTGCTGAGAGTTTCGTCATATGAGCAGTTTCCTCGTACTCCTTCATAAACTTTATGCATTCAGCTCTTAATGGAGGATTTTTCTGAAATCGACGTTCAAGCGACAGAAACCTTGATGAAATGGTATTTTCAGTGTGAAAAGGTTACCGTGATTGTTTTAACCCCCCGTCAAACACTTATTCTGAAACCTTCGAACAAACACATATGCCTGGCCAGACCCCTATACTTTTTTATGCATTTGTATGGCAAAAAGGGTACCGTAACTTTGAATTTCTAAGTATGTTTGTATATTATTTTGGTCTTTAGACTAAATGTTAAATAATTTTTATTTTTTATTATTATTTTTTATTCATTTTGTGAAATGTATTAAAAACAAGTATAATCAACTTTAGAATGTTGTTGGCACACATAATTAGTGCATTTGGTGCAGTAAAAATGTGTCTTCCTACGCAGCTTTTCGTCTTGCGTGACACAAATTCTGCAATCTTTCCTGAAACTCAGTGTACTAGGGCCGCTTTTGTTCGTTAGGCAGCGTGTTGCTGGGAATATTCAACGGCCTTCCAAAGAAATATTCAATGGCCAAACGGGTTGAATGTTGTCCCAAAATATGGTTGTTGTTCATGCGATTTTCAGTATTAGCAAGCACCAATTTTTTACTCAGCGTGTCCAAGAACAATCGTCGCTTCTCTTTTCTGGTTCCTTCTATATTTTCATTGCATATGATGTAAGCGGCTAATCCCATGACGTCTATCATGTTGCAAAAAAATGCTAATGGCCAACGTCTGGTTGGCCGTTTTGTGGAGTAATGCGTTACCATTTGGTCATTTGGTCCATTGTATTAACGTCGGCCTTTGTTCAATTGTAAAATAATATAGCTTCCGGTTTTTTTGCTACGCCTTCAACTTTCTTGGTGTAGTGCACAGTGGATAGTAGATTTACTGCTTTGTTTTTCTTTGGAACGTAGCTGCACATTGATATAAGGTTATCATAGAAACCGAACAAAGATGAAAGCACAGGCCGTTTGCTGTCTTTTCTCACTTCTTTGGGAAGACACTTTTTGTTGGATCTAATGGTGCCAACGTATGCTAGTCCAATCGACGAAAGACGTTTAGCTGCGTCTAATGTTGTAAAGAAGTTATCAGCAATAATCCTTCTGCCGCTGTTGGTGTATTGATTAGCCAAACTCATGAGCACATTTTCACCTTGGTTTGTCTCTCGTTGTTCTCCCTCCTTACCAGTGTACAGTTTTCCGTGCAACGGATATTTGGCTTTCGCATCGCAAGCCCACCATACTTTTATGCCATACTTTGGGGGCTTTGATGCGATATATTGCGTGAAGTTCGTGCGCCCACGGTATGGAAATAGCTGCTCATCGATGGTTACACTTTCGTATGGTTCAAAATTACTGGCAAGATCTTTATTCAAGAAGTTCCATATGTCGCGAATGGGAGCAGCTTTGTCGATTTGTTGACGAAATGCGCGCGTACGACTATCGTCAAATCGAATACAGCGCATCAATCGTCTATATGACATGGCTGCACGGAATATTGGAAGTGCATCTGTTTGCCACATCAATATTGAGAGCTGCTTTCATCGCTGTCGAATATTTCATTTGCTTTAATTTCCAATTCATATTCAATGTCCGATGCGTCATCTTCGGGCACAAAATCTGTGTTTTCACCGCTTTGGTCTTCAAATAAATCTAGCTCTTCGTCTGCTTCTGTGTGAAGTGGGAAATCACTCTGTAACGCTGAGGAGTGTTGTTGTTGGAAATTATCAGTAAGCCTGCCTGTACCCAAGCGCGTATTGTACACAAATTCTGAACCCTCTGCCATAATAATAGTAATAATTTCACTTTAATTTCCGCACAAAAATTAATTTTTCGGACTGTCGATGTTGTATGTTCAGCATTCAATAATAAACTAACTGAACTCAAAACCAAAATCACAAACGAAAGAAAGAAATAAGTGAAAAATCAACACAGAAACTACCTGGAAGTAAACATCAGCATTGAATTCACAGAAAAACAACCAAAAAAAAAAAAAAAAAACAAGTTTGGCAATAAAATACCTGGTAACAACAATCTGCATTGTATTTGCAGAAAAATAACCCAAGATGTGTATAATAATATTTATTTCATACAAATTGTATAGGGGTCTGGCCAGGCATATGTGTTCGTTCGAGGGGGGACTTTTTTCTTTTGCAGTTTTCGTCGTGTGGGAACTATCGTTTTGAATTTTTTTTACAGATAAAAAGCCAACAAAATTTTAGGCGGCTACCGGGAAATACAGGTATCTACCTAAACTAGAAGTATGTGTATTTAACGCTCAACAATGAAATATGCCTGGCCAGAACCATGTGTTTGACGGGGGGTTAAGTATGTCGTGCGAAATCCTGTTGACATTGTTTTCTGCCAAAGATAGTGACTTCTTGTTGGCTTTCATTTCTTCTTATTCCCATAATTGTGCTACGGATGTTTCGGGAGATTTATCAGTCGTGCATATCCACCACAAGGGAAATTTTTCAAGTTTTCCTACTGCAATTTACCTGGTACAATCCACCCAAAATAGTGTTTTTCAGAATTGGGTGATATGTGGATAATTTAATCTGCCCAATCGCCAGTAGTTGATGATAATTGCTCTGTCCCCAACAGTTGATGATAATGCTCTGCTCTGAACACTATATCGATTAGGTCTGGCCGGTTAATAATTTGATCAGCCAAAATTAGGTTTTTGGGCAGCGACCATTGTGATGGACGCGGTCACACAATACGAGATAGGGCAAGTGCTTCAAGGCGTATTCAGAAGCCATGGATGCGATAATGTAATGCCGTTTGCGTCTTTTGGTACTCTAAACGAATGAAACTACTTCCAGAACTATAAGTATATACGAATGCCAAAGAATATTTTATTTATTTACAAAGTTTTACGCATATATTATTACTTTTACAAAGTTCAACACGGCTTAGCGCTAGTGACCGGTTCACCTTGGGATATGTCAAGACGGTGTCTAAGACCTCTAATCCTCGGTTTAAATCCGGGTAACTCGTTATATTCCTAAAAAAGGGCATTACTCCGATTACCTCGGACTAATGGTACCCACGCGCGGGGGAAGAAAAATAGCTCCCAAAGAGGGGTTTTGAGAGCCAATGTTTGCTGATGCTTAATCAGTGCAGCTGTGAGAGAGAAATGAAAGAACCCAGCAGGCAAAGATGCATGCATCATATGTAGAACCAATTATATAATATATTACTTCGAGCAAAGCAAAATCGGTTTTTAGAAATTATTGTTAAAATCAGTCATATAGTAGTTTAATATAAAAATAACAGGGACCGTAACAGTTAAAATTTTTATTTGAAAAATCGCTCATTTAAGATTCTTTTGAGACTTTTATTTAATTACCCATGAAATAACAGTTATTATTGATTTTTATTTTATAAATCCAAAATAACAATAATTTTGATTTTTAATAAAATAATCGACCAATAAAAGTTGATTTTAATTTTTATTTTATATGAGTTATGATAACAATTAATTAATATATTGTTTTCTTCTTTTTCTTGTCCGACAGGGTGAATTGTTGATATTTGGTATTGGTGCATAATCGTAAATGTTATGTTTGCAGGTGAACATTTTGTATTTACCAAATGGTTTGCAAAATTAGATTCAGGTATTGCCGTGGGTTTTCGTATCCTTTTGTTGTAGTCCCTTATGTGTTCACGAAACCTTGTTCTTACTTTACGTCCTGTTTGCCCTATATGGCTATATTAACACTCTAAAGTCAGTTTATACCCGTGCTGCTTTTAAGTATCTTTCCCAGCTTGTTTCCAGTTTTGAACGCCGTGTGGATATTATACTTTCTGAAAAAATTTGCAAGTTTGTATGCCATTTTTCCTATAAAGTCATTGCTGTCCTAGTTTTTTCGTCTAGCTCTCTGTCGCTTCTTTTTTAAATTGCATAAATTTTTCGGAATTTATCCACGAGCTCCTTTTTAAATCCATTGTTTGTTGCTTTGTTGTATATTGTGCTTAGTTCCTTTCCGTGTGCCTCTCGGTATTCGTTCA
Organism: Philophylla caesio; assembly: GCA_963971545.1. NCBI lineage: Eukaryota > Metazoa > Arthropoda > Insecta > Diptera > Tephritidae > Philophylla > Philophylla caesio. The sequence goes on from OZ020604.1 coordinate 142,705,854, forward strand.
AGTCTGTTTGTAAGTTGTCTTATAGCGGCGTATTTGTGTTCTTGACGATAATTTGATGTGTTATGTATTATGGTGTCTGTAGCTGTCGGTTTTCTGTAAATTTCGTAGTCTAGTTTTTGGGCAATTTTGTCTATCTTAATCGTCAGATCCAGGTAATTTATTGTTCCCTTTTCCATTTCCATCGTAAACATTATACATCCATGTTGTTTGTTCAGGTAGTCCACTATTTGCTCTTCATTGTCCTTGGTGATCATGCAGATAATGTCATCCACGTACCTTGCATAGAATACTACGCCTAACTTGGCTTTTAGTTCTTCCTCATACTGTCCCTCCAGTTCTTGCATAAATACCTCCATGAGGATGGCCGAGGTTGGATTTCCTATTCCGAGTCCGTTTGTTTGTCGGTATATTTTATTATTAAACTTAAAATAATTTTGTCGCAGTGTAGTTGTAATGTGTTTGTGATTTGGGTTGTTTTCATATGGTCCTTCTGTCCAAACATCTGAAAATGCTGTTAAATGATAACTTGGAACTGCGTAACGAGCACATTGTAGCAAACACGAAGGAACTCATCCATAAACTGGCAAACGTAAAAATTACACAGCAAAGCAGGCTAGTGTCTTTTGATATTAAGGACTTATACCCATCGATCCCACAAACAGAAACAATAGATATGGTACGGAAAACGGAATATTTCCACCATAGCTCCATTGTACATAGCATAGCGAAAATGAGAAAAATATAGAATTCACAAATGTGCAGCCGGGATGCTTGCGGAGGCAGGCGGCTGCATATGATCGACGAAGACGAAAACAAAACAATAATTGAAGTTAGCCGCAAAACGAACGGTAAATGCAGCCCCGAATAAGAAAAATGCAGGGAATAAAAGAAAATAATTCTTTCACCAATTCGGTACTTAATTTATAAAGAGAGTGTTCATATACATACATGCTTTTATTTTTCAGCTAATAATTCAAATATTTAAACTAATATGAGAATTAATAAGTAGTATGAATACATATGTTAATATGTAATTAGAATTTGCATTTGGATATTTTTGATATTGAATTGACTTCGGCATTTTGCATTTCGAAAATAAATTCAATATCATACAATCAAACTAATAAATTCCTAAAACTAATCTTATGTGCAAGCTAAAGACAAACGCATATTTATGTGAATACAAATATGTGCGTACATATGTACATTCATATTAAAATACAAATGCACACTTAAACTATTTCATTCATAAACTGTGCATTCGTATTTCTAGCCATTCATTCATAAATTGTAGCACAACTTGAAATCTGCCAGCGAAGCACATTTCTCGCGGTCTTGTAAAAATTAATAAATTTCAACATTTCCGTCTTCAGCTTAGCAAGTACATGGGCGTTGCATAATTTTGGCCCAGTCCGGCAAATGCGTAGTTGAAAAGTAGTTGAAAATCTGTATATTAAGCATTCCTTACCTAATACGAGATTCCTTTACAAAATTCATAGCTAATACATCAATATTAACCCATTACGAACCATTCTTTACTAAAAAACTACTCAAAATATATCAATTCATTAGGGATAATTTCGCAAAAGCGACCTTATCAAGATAATGGCTCAGAATATCTTCATCACCTCCATACGCACTGTGTACATTTGTATGAGCACATATGTATATATATGTAAATATGTCGACAAATTTTGTCGCATTTCAATAACAGTGTTGGTCATTACTGCAAATGCAACATATTTACTGCGATTTCTAGTTGGCTTAGGAAATCTACTACTTTGAGAAAAGTAGCAACAAATTGATAATACATTTTGGCTTTCAGGCTACTTCAAAAATTTATTACCCAATATATTAACGTAATATCTGTAATGCACCTAAATATTATTGATTTTATCAAAGTTATATGTGTCTGAGTGATAAAAACGTACCTTTTTGTACTACTACTTGTTTTCCTCCGGTCTACAACGAAGCAAAAAATATTTTCACCCAACTCAACTAATTATAGTGGTGGTTTATTGCTTTCGTTACGCAGCAGAATTGTTGAAAGTCCGAGCAGAGGCCAACATTTAGAGTAATATGTATATATGTACGCAAATATTTGTGTTCACATAAATATGCGTTCGTCTTTAGCTTCCCTGTAAGATTAATTTTGGGATTGCAAATGTTATTACAGATGCACTTGAGGGGAAAAATACTGTTCTGCAGCCTTTCTAGATATTCAACAAGCCTTTGACAAAGTATGGCACCCGGGACTTCTTTTTAAAATAAAAAAGCTTTTGCCAGCACATTTCTACTTAGTATTCAAGTCCTATTTAAGTTTCAGACACTTTTACGTAAGGCACCAGGATGCGACATCAGAAATTTATGGAATTAATGATGGTGTACCTCAGGTTAGTGTTTTAGGTCCCGTCCTATATACTATATTTACATCGGATATGCCAACATCAGAAGAAGTAGAAGTGGCGACTTTTGCTGATGATACCGCTTTTATCGCTTGTAGCGAGTCCCCTGCAGAAGCTTCTTCTAATCTTCAAAATCAACTTGACCTTTTAGAATCTTGGCTTATAAAATGGAAAATAAAAGTTAACGCAGAAAAGTCCACACATGTCACTTTTACATTAAGAAGAGATCAATGTCCTGCTGTATTTCTCAACAATAATCAGATCCCTACTAGTGATAAGGTCAAATACTTAGGAATGCATCTTGATCGAAGGCTAACTTGGAAACCCCATATTAAGGCTAAGCAACAGCAACTAAAAATAAAAACAAAACGGATGTATTGGCTGTTGGGTCGCAAATCTCAACTAAGCTTAGAAAACAAAGTACGGCTATACAAAGCTATACTTAAACCTATTTGGACTTACGGCATACAGCTTTGGGGTACTGCTAGCAAATCCAATGTGGAGATCCTGCAACGGTATCAATCTAAAACATTACGATCAATGGTTAATACATCTTGGTTTGTCACTAATAAAGCTATCCACAAGGACCTGGGCATTCCATTTATAAATTGTGAAATACCAAAATACAGTGCTAGATATCGTACACGCCTATCTAACCACATAAACCCAACTGCTATTTGTTTATTAGATACCACTAACGAAACTATACGGCTAAAGCGCTGCCATATCTTAGACTTGCCATTCCTCTAAAATTTAATTCTCTCTAAAAAAATTAAAAAAATTGTAATAACTATAATAAAAGGCTAGAAATCTTAAGTTAAAATTAGATATATAAGAACCCTACTTTAAGTGAGAAATTATAATGAACCCTATAATGAAGCTAAGCAATTTTTAAGTAATTTTGAATTGAATTTATACAACAAAATAATGTATGTAAATATATCAAATTTTATACATATTTCTCTATGTAGATTTGTGCAAGGCAAACCTACCGCTGTCATTATCGTATAAGATCTAATTTGCTGAATGTCTCATGTAAGATAGATTGCAAATAAAATATAAGTTAATAAAAAAAAAAAAAAAATTCAATAACAGTGTTGGTCATCACAGCAATTGTCACGCATTTACTGCGATGTCTAGTCAGAGTAGGAAATCTACTACTTTGAGAAAAGTAGCAACAGAAATTAAAAATACATTTTTGCTTTCAGGTTACATAAAAAATTTATCTCACAATATCTTAACATAATAATTATTTGGCAGCTATAAATTATTGATTTTCTTACAGTTTTATTTCTCTGAAGGGCCATACACATAAGACTTTCGCTTTGCTTTGGTTCAGAGTTTCACTTTGACAGATAAGTTGAAGACCTAATGTTATATGAGTGCAGCTAAATACAAGGCGAGAAAAGTAAAGCAAAACAAAACGAAGCAAAATCATGGCGAACTCTCAACTTTTGTAAACTTTTACAACCAACTGTTTACATTTTCATTTTATTTCAGCTCGCATATGAACACGATTTAGAAAATTCACTAGTATTTCATAATTTTTGCGAGTATATTTACTTTTAAAAAAAGAAAAAAGAGAAATATGAATTATTATTGTTATCAATATTGCATATTATATGGTTATGTACTTTACATAGATAGAATAATATGAGGAAAAGATGAATTGAAGCGATTGTGTTGACTACAATCAAGCGCTAATATCTGCTGTTAAAGGCATATGTATATAAGTTTAAAGTTATTATTGCAATATCTACTTTTTGCCTTATGCAAGCGTGATGAACAATCAGCATTTTGCTACCATCGGTGGTTCATTTGAATCGCGTGTCAATCCTTCCTAAACAAGTGAAAATAGCAAATGAAACATATCTTTGTTAACCACCCTCCCCGTTTTCTTAAACTCCCCTGGATTGTTTTTTATTAATTTTTTTCGAAAGATGCTGCAAGAAGACCATTTACATCGTGGTCTTAATAAAGTTTATTACACTCGCGTATTTCAAACATTAGAATCATAACTACTACTTCCTACATACATATATATTAACAGGTAAACGATTGGTTCGTTGTCATGAACTCTCGCTTCCCATTTGCGGATTCCAGATAACAGATACATGCCTTTGGTCTAGCCATAGAACTACAAAATAAAATTTTTGACGATACGAGTGGGTTGGTAGAAAACATGAGAGTGGAAATAAGATCACATTGCTACCATTTAAAAAAGTTAAGTTCAAAACCAAATTACATGCATATTGCACATACATATAATAAAATGGTAAAGTATTTTTTTGGTTTTCCACTTTGTAGTCATGCTTCAATCAAACAAGGTACTTAAATTATTGTATGCTTATTTGCAACAGCGTTTCAATGTATAGTACATGTTCCAAAGGTGCGCACGAGGGCCAAAATATAACAGCACCGCTTATCGATGATTATAATGATGGAGGTTTTATTTTCCTGCAAGTTAATGTTATATATGTGTACATATAGAAGGTTTAAGCAATATCTTACACTTTGTGTGTCCTCGCGCCTTTCCCTTTAGAATGAACGATTTTTGGCGCTATGGATTTTACATATCTGAATACAATTGGCAGCGTTACCGGACTTAGATTAACTTGTAATTTAAAGCACCACACAGGGTTGCATTAAAGAAATAAATCTTAAAATCAACAAGGTGCGTTCCTTTACAACATCCCGGGCCCCGCGAATCTTCCCGCTGCAGGATTCACCAACGTCTAGCTTCGCCAGGATACAAGCAGGTCTTCGGAAGGTCCCTCCAGCTGTCTTTACTGCCGCCACGCGGACTTGTCCATATCTCCCGGGTTTGACGCTGGATTCGCTGGTCTAAACCACTTCGTCCGGCGACACAGATCCGGAATGTATTCCGCCAACCACTTCTTCCAGAATCGGTGATGAATCTGCTGCATTTTTCTCCACTGTGTCTGCGTTACCCTGAAGGACTCTTCCTGTGGATGAGGAGTCTGCTCTGAGTTCGCTGCGCCTAGAAGGAAATGGTTAGGAGTTAAAGGTTCTTCATTAGGAGCGTTTAGGGGGATGTGTGTAAGCGGCCGAGAGTTAACAATGTTCTCGGCTTCGCACATCACACTATATAACGTTTGCTCCTTCAAATGTTCGTTATTCAACGCATGTTCCATGGCACGCTTTACGCTGCGTACCAGGCGTTCGCAACATCCGCCAGCACGTGGATTCGACGGGAAGTTGAACAACCATTCGATCCCCTGATTCGCTAGTGCCTCGACGATCTTTCCTTCCTCGAAATCTTTTAGTTGACGCTTCAATTCGCGATCTGCCCCCAAAAAGTTAGTGCCATTGTCCGACCTGATACGCACTGGGGTTCCTCGCCGACACATAAAATTTCTGATGCAAAGTAGGCAAGTATCGGTAGTAAGATCCACGGCTATTTCCAGGTGCACCGCGCCCGTCGTTAAACACGTGAATAGCGCGATCAATCGTTTTTCCGAGCTTCTGCCAGAAACGATTATGAACAGGCCCATGTAGTCGAACCCTACATAGGTAAAGGGCCGCACGAACGGTGTGAGTCGGTCCGCTGGTAGTTTTCCCATCTGCGGCACTTTCGGTTTCGCTCGCTCCCTTCTGCACGTAAGGCACCTCTTAGTTGCCTTTCTTACCTCCTCGCGGATGTGTGGAATCCAATATTTCCGGCGTAACTCTGAAACAATGGTGTTCTCGTTCTGGTGTTTCCATATACGATGGTAAAGATCAGTGAGAATATTGGTGACATGGTGTCCCTGCGGCACGACTGTGGGTTGACGCGTATACGGGAGCACAGCATCAGCTTTCCGTAGTCGACCATTTACTCTTATAAACCCTAGCATAGGGTTAAGCTTGAAAGTTCTACTGCTCGCACTAACCGGTTCACCACTTTGGAGGAGAGCGTATTCCTCGGGGTACGCGCTTCGTTGTGTACTGCGAATGACCGCAAGTTCTGCTTCTCTGAGTTCCTGTACTGTGAGGGAGCCGGATTTCCCAGCCTCCAGCGCCCTTTTGTAGGTTTTTACGAATCTTCGTGCGTAGGCAGTAGCCGTATTAGCCGCAAAAGTTTGGAATATTTTAGCAAAATGTCGTCACTGACCCTTGTAAAAAATAGTTGGTATTTACATCGTAGTTCTTCGCTTATCCTTTCTATAGTGTTGGTTTCGGGCCAAAGAGATTCGTCTTCCTTCAAAAATTCTGGACGGCCAATCCACGATGACTTCCGCGCATTGCTTCGAAGTCTCGTGCCAAAGTCAGCAGTATCCATTTCCAGTCGTTAGGGTTCGTCCTTTCTAATATTTCGTTTACTCGATGACCAACGAAAGGTTTGTATCTTCTATGGTCTGAAGTTAACCAATCGTGAGCAGTCTTGGAGTCCGTCCACATGACTACGCGTGATGGTTCGATGTCGTGGTAATTCAGCACCGTTGTCTTCAGACGCAAGGCTAGAACCGCTGCCTGTAACTCCAATCGCGGAACAGTAATAAGTTTGAGGGGAGCGCATTTGGTTTTCCCGGACACAAATGCGACGTCAACTCCATTGTCGCTTTTGATACGCCAGTACGCTACAGCGGCGAACGCCTCTTCGCTTGCGTCAGCAAAGACGTGGAGTTCTACAACTCCCGTAGTTAAAGATGCGCTGTAGCACCGCCGTACTCTAATACCTTCAATGTAACTCAATGTACTTAGCCACGACCTCCAAACGTTTTGGGACTCCTCTGCGATTTCTTCGTCCCATCCTGTTCCAGCTCTCCATAGATAGATAGATAGATAGATAGATATGAATGTGAGGTTAGCACTGCGACCGATGGGTCTATTGTGCCCTCATGTACTTTACAGCATCTCAACCAGCCCCATCTCCAGGAATCTACAGATCGATCCTGGGGATAGGGATTGTATGTGCTCATCCTTGGGCCATAATGTTCCTATGCACCTCTCCCTTCTTCGCGCTACGGCATCGCACTCCAGAAGTAGGTGCGTTGGGGTTTCCCTGGCAAGGTCACAGTAGCGACACTGGTCGTTCGACCAGATCCCCATCTGGTACATGTGCCCTTTCAGTCTACAATGCCCTGTCAGAATGCCTGTTAGGATACGGAGTTTGGCCTTAGGGAGGTTTATCAGTAGTTTGTACCTTTTGTTATTATACCCCCCTAGTAGTCTCTTTGCCTGGACCAGTCCAGGTATGCCTTTCCAGTGTAGATCCCTTAATCCTCTACACTTTTCCCTCAGCACCTCCTTCACCCTCCTTCCTTGCTAGATTGTCTGCTTCCTCATTTCCCTCGATACCTGCATATCCTGGCACCCATAGGAGTGTGACAACGTTCTTTTCAGACAGTGTGTTAAGCTTCTCAATGCATTCCAAAACCAAAGAGGACTTGACCTCAAAAGATAAGAGGGCTTTGAGAGCTGCCTGGCTGTCGCTAAAGATAAGGATGTTTTCTCCTTTATATGCGCTGTTAATGTTAACATCAGTACACCTGCTGATGGCATACACCTCCGCTTGGAAGATACTGGGGAAGGCCCCCAGTGGTTCCGAGATCTTAGCTCTCGGACCGTAGACTCCCGCCCCAATGCCCTCCGGGGTTTTTGAGCCATCCGTGTACCACTGTAAACTGCTCGTTAGAATTCTGTTTTCCAATATGGAAATGTTCCACGTATTTTTGTCATGAAGTATAACTACAAAGTTTCTTACGAAGGTAGTTATCTTGTGCCTGTCATCTCTTGGTAGGAGTGTTAGTAGGAGCTTTGACCCTATTTTGACCTTGGACCTGGATGTCAAAACTCTTCCTTTGCCAAAGCCTTCTTTCGCAAAGCTTAGCAGGGTTTGCTTTGCGGCCTGTTCTATGTGGATATGGAGCGGTTCCAGCTCGATCATAACCTCCAGCGCGGCCGTTGGGCATGTTCTCATCGCCCCCGTTATGCACACGCATGCAAGACGCTGAATCTTGGCGAGGATATTCCTCCCCGTTGTGAGTGCCGCTATCGAGGCCCACGCAACCGCTCCATATGACACCATTGGTCTAACAATCATGGTGTACATCCACCTCAGGATCTTCGGAGAGCTTCCCCAAGATTTTCCTGCCAGACGCCTGCACACCATTATTGCCCTTGTTGCTTTGGAGGTGGTTGACTCTAGATGTTTGTTCCACCTCAGTCTGGAGTCCAGGATGAGACCTAGGTACTTAACTTCACTGGAGGGCTCAATTCTGACCCCTCCCACCTTAATGTCCTTCATGTTCTGCATCTTCATTTTCCTGGGGAAGAGGATGATGTTCGTTTTAGAGTGGTTGATATTAAGTTCCACCTCCGTACACCATCTCTTTGCCAGATTAAGACCCCTCTGGACCACGTCGCACAGAGTGCTGGTGAACTTTCCTCTTGCAATAACGAGTCATCCGCATATCCTTGGCAGCGGATTCCATTGTCAGTCAGAGTCTGTAGGAGTTCATCCACTACTAGGCTCCACAGGAGGGGAGACAGGACCCCTCCTTGTGGGCATCCTCTTGTTGTTCTTAGTTGCTCTGTATTGTTTCCAGTTACAGTTTCAGCAATCCTAGTATTTAGTAGCGCCGCTATCCACCTGCGTATGGTAAGCTGGATTCCTCTTTTCTCTAGTGCTTTGTCCACGCTTCCGTGAGAGGTGTTGTCGAACGCCCCCTCGACGTCTAGGAAAGCGCAGAGCACAGATTCTCCACACTCGAAGGCCTCCCGGATCTCCCCTGTCAGAGCGTACAGCGCAGTATCCGTAGATCTGCCTACCCTATACGCGTGCTGGTCAGGGTGCAGGGGGGCAAGCTTCAAGGTGTTGTGCCTTATATCATGGTCGATGATTTTCTCCATTGCTTTTAACACAAAGGAGGTGAGGCTAATCGGCCTGAATGATTTAGCTAGGGAGTAATCTTTCTTCCCTACCTTTGGGATGAAGATGACTCGGGCTCTGCGCTACACTTCTGGGATGTGAGCTAGTGCTAGACTGTCCCTCATTATTTTGATCAGGTGAGGGATGAGTAACTCACCACCCTGCTTCAGCATCACCGGTCTGATGCCGTCCACCCCAGGGGCTTTGTAAGGTTCAAAGAGCCGGTGTCCCAAACGACAGACCTCCAGGTGATCAATCTTCTTGATTCTGACCAGTCTGTCGAAGGCCTAGGGCTCCTAAGCACCACAGCCCGAGGGGCCGCCCCATCATCCGGAAAATGCGCCCTAAGCAGGGCCAGCGATCTTTCTCTTTCTGATCCCGTGTACGTGCCATCAGGTAGTTTTATTGCTGACCTGATATCTGGGCTTCCTTTCGCTAGGGCTTTGTGAAGCCTAGCGGCCACCGGAGTTGCCTGAATGCCTTCACAGAATAACCTAAAACTGTTACGCTTAGCTTTCCTGATTTCTTTGCTATACTTTGTTAGTTTGGCTGAGTACTCGTCCCAGTGCCCATCACGTTTTGCTCTGTTGAAGAGCCGTCTCACTTGTTTCCTGAGCACCCCGAGCTCCCGAGACCACCATGGGGCTTTTGACCTCCCCATTGGTTTTGTCTCGGGACAGCTATGGTTAAATGCGTCAACCATGACCTCATTTAGATCGTTTACCCTAGCCTCTAACTCCATAGAGCGACCTTTATTGTACCTGGAATCTGCTCTATGCAGATTCAATCTTAAAACATCTCTATACCTATCCCAGTTTGCCCTTTTTGGGTTCCTGCCTGGGAAACCTGTTGGGACTTCCACCCCCAGCTCGAATCTGATAATCCTATGGTCCGACAGTGACGGCTCCGGTGAGACCCGCCACTGAGACCGCAGGAAAAGGCAATCCCCAGCTGAGTGTGATGTCAAGTACCTCCTCTCTGGCCCTTGTGACAAATGTAGGCTTATTGCCAACATTATGTATGCTTAAGTCTTCGCTAATGATGAATTCTAATAATGACTCACCCCTGCGGTTTGTGTCCTTGCTGCCCCACTCCTCGTTGTGTGCGTTTGCGTCGCAACCAATGATGAGGGGTAGCTTCTTACCTCTGCAGTAGTGCACCAGTGCTTGTGTCTCGCGGGTTGGGACATTGGAGTTGTCTCCGGGGAAATAGGCCGAGGCCACTACCACCTCTATGCGCATGCCGTTTGCCGCTAACGTAGCTTGCACTGCAACTAAGTCCTGCGTCAGGAATTCTGTAATGCAGAAGTAGTTAATTTCCTTCTTCAGCACAACACACGCTCTGGGCCTCTCACAGGAGAGGTCCCAAATTACCTGGTTTTTATTATGGTTGAGGCCCCTTACCTGGCCTCTTTGACATATCTGAATACAATTGGCAGCGTTGCCGGACTTAGCTTAACTTGTAATTCAAAGCACCACGCAGGGTTGCATTAAAGAAATAAATCTTAAAATCTACAAGGTACGTTCCTTTACAACGGTACATTCTATGTACCACCTATAAGGGCTATTCCGGCAAAGATTGCTATATTCTTTCGAAAAATAATCAATAGGCGGGTGGCAAGTCGGTTTGAAAGTTTTTGGCTATTCTAGCGCCGTAAGTATTACGAAAAAAGCTCTCTCGTTCACCACATGTGGTGAAAAGGTATTTTGACAGCAAAAATGTATGTACATATTCTTTGCATTTTTAGGTATCCATAGATAATACAAACATTACATACGAAATCCTATACTTGGTGTATACATCCACACCTATATACAACTGCATATGCATCCTTGTTATCATTGTTAAAACGCTACATGCATATGTACATATGTATATGTATGAATATACGTGTTTAACTTTTTGGGTATATACGGATATATGCAATTACGTTTATATGTACATATAACTACAAAATAGTGCATTTTAATAAAATATGTATGTATAAATATGATGTATGTATATAGACTAGCGTTAATTATTATACTATTTTTACTGTTCAGCTACAATGAAATGAATTCCACCTGGGCATATACATATGTAATAAACATAAAATTGCAGTTTTTATTGTATTTATATATTTTTTTTTATTAAATTTTGAATTTACCACTCAAAACTATTTTAAGCAGTTAAGTACAAAATAATTGTAAGGGTTAGTCCACTTCTGCTCTCGTGCAGTTTTTTTGGAATACTTCTTCCGTTGTAGCAAAAGGATCGTGCTCGGTGCGCATTTGTTGGAGCAAGCGTCTTCTACACATCATACGGCGTCTGGCCCGACGCATTATAATGTTGTGTAAAAATAATTGCCCCATTATTATAGTATTTTTATTCTTTTAAATCACTTCCCTTTTTTTGTTATTTCACTTATTATTTCTTATTCAATATATTTGCATGTAAACAATGCACAGCTGACAGCGCCAAGGCCTGCTCGTTACCTGATCTTTCAATTTGTCTTTCGAAAATAAGAAAATAGCTTTCAAGATAGTTGCCAGAATAGACATCGGTTACACGAAAGATTTTTGTACTTTGAAAGACTGTAGGGAATTGAAAGACTGTTGCTAGAATTGCCCTGTAAATCAAGACGTTTTAGAAAAGCTCTTTGGCATAATACGCTCGAAAGATGGATAACACGAACAACCAGATCGTTAAGAATTTAAGTATAGGCTACCAAGCCTTAGCGTTTTGTCCAACGCCGCAAATGTAGAGGAAGACGACACACCGGATAGAGAAAAATTAAATTGTCCATTAACAGGTACTTAGGGAGTTCACCAGCCGTGTTACTTGTCGTATATCTTTAGTCCGCTATTAAAATAACAGTGGAACGTGTAAGCACACTGTTTCGTTTACTATTGTATGAGATATTCAAGCAATAAATCTCTTATAATAAACTTAAGCGGTCGGTTTCTTTTAAATATGTGTACGCACATTTCCATTTAATTCTATTTTACATTTTTCAAAAAATGTTTGTTCATTTTTCTGTTAAATTAAATTAATTTTTAATATAATTTTTCATAACCACTTCTCTCAGGCTTTGAACCCGGGAGCTCGGAGTTGCAGAGCCAATACGCTACCTATTGTGCTACGCTATCCCAGTTGGCTGTTGTGTTTATTTCATCTTCCTTAAACAAACCAACTACAAACAAGAGCAACAGATCTGCTAGCCAACTCGGCTAGCGTAGCACAATAGGTAGCGTATTGGCTCTGCAACTCCGAGCTCCCGGGTTCAAAGCTGAGAGAAGTGGTTATGAAAAATTAAATTAAAAATTAATTAAATTTAATAATCAAAAAGAAGTCTGATGATGAAATGTGGTGATTTCCGAAATAGTACTATAACTTCAACCATTAAAAACTGTTGTTGTTTTTTCACAAAAAAAAAGCTTCCATAAACTGGCCTTGAGCTCAATAAAATTGTAAAATATTAACATTTACTAGGCCAACAGAAAAATGAACAAACATTATAATATAAAATAAAATACTTATACAGAATTTGCAAAATAAAAACACAAACAACAACTACACAAACAAGTTAAATAGCGGCAGATCAGTTGCTCTTGTTTGTAGTTGGTTTGTTTAAGGAAGATGAAATAAACACAACAGCCAACTGGGCTAGCGTAGCACAATAGGTAGCGTATTGGCTCTGCAACTCCGAGCTCCCGGGTTCAAAGCCTGAGAGAAGTGGTTATGAAAAATTCAATTAAAAATTAATTAAATTTAATAATCAAAAAGAAGTCTGATGATGAAATGTGGTGATTTCCGAAATAGTACTATAACTTCAACCATTAAAAACTGTTGTTGTTTTTTCACAAAAAAAAAGCTTCCATAAACTGGCCTTGAGCTCAATAAAATTGTAAAATATTAACATTTACTAGGCCAACAGAAAAATGAACAAACATTATAATATAAAATAAAATACTTATACAGAATTTGCAAAATAAAAACACAAACAACAACTACACAAACAAGTTAAATAGCGGCAGATCAGTTGCTCTTGTTTGTAGTTGGTTTGTTTAAGGAAGATGAAATAAACACAACAGCCAACTGGGCTAGCGTAGCACAATAGGTAGCGTATTGGCTCTGCAACTCCGAGCTCCCGGGTTCAAAGCCTGAGAGAAGTGGTTATGAAAAATTCAATTAAAAATTAATTTAATTTAATAATCAAAAAGAAGTCTGATGAGGAAATGTGGTGATTTCCGAAATAGTACTATAGCTTCAACCGTTAAAAACTGTTGTTGTTTTTTCACAAAAAAATCTCCATAAGCTGGCCTTGAGCTCAATAAAATTGTAACAAAAAAAAAATTTCAAAAAAAAATATCTGAAATGACGATAAACAGAAAGAGCTGATCGAATAACACAAACAAATAACACACTATGAGGTGGGTTTTGTCAAAGGCTGAGGTGAGCTCAGCCGATCCAGGGTCGAGTGTTGGTCCCACTAACCCCCACTGAATAAAACACAGTATTTGCGTGTGTTTATGGCGAACACACACACACACACACGGCTTTAGAGTGTGAACAGCCTTTCGTCTAGGAGAGAGAGAGAGAGAGAGGGAGCGTACAACGGTTATTCTTCGTGATCGTCGGAGCGGCGTTGTACTCGTCGTACAGCGGTTACTCTTCAGGAGCGTCGGAGCGGCAGTGTGTACTCGTCGTACAGCGGTTACTCTCCAGGAGCGTCGGAGCGGCGGTGTGTATTCGTCGTACAGCGGTTACTCTTCAGGAGCGTCGGAGCGGCGGTGTGTACTCGTCGTACAGCGGTTACTCTCCAGGAGCGTCGGAGCGGCGGTGTGTACTCGTCGTACAGCGGTTACTCTTCAGGAGCGTCGGAGCGGCGGTGGGTACTCGTCGTACAGCGGTTACTCTTCAGGAGCGTCGGAGCGGCGGTGTGTACTCGTCGTACAGCGGTTACTCTTCAGGAGCGTCGGAGCGGCGGTGTGTACTCGTCGTACAGCAGTTACTCTTCAGGAGCGTCGGAGCGGCAGTGTGTACTCGTCGTACAGCGGTTACTCTCCAGGAGCGTCGGAGCGGCGGTGTGTACTCGTCGTACAGCGGTTACTCTTCAGGAGCGTCGGAGCGGCGGTGTGTACTCGTCGTACAGCGGTTACTCTTCAGGAGCGTCGGAGCGGCAGTGTGTACTCGTCGTACAGCGGTTACTCTTACTAGCGTCGGAGCGGCGGTGTGTACTCGTCGTACAGCGGTTACTCTAGCAAGACGCTTACCTAGCAAGACTGAACTGACCGCGCGCATGTTCAAGACTTTATATGCGAAGGCCGAGCAACTGTTTGAGAATTCGTGCTTGTGTGCGGCCAGCCCGTCCAGTAGCGAACGAAGAAGGGATTGCTATGGTTCAGTTGGCAGCGTATGCACTTGTATGTGCGTGTGACGGTAGTGGTTTATGGTGTGTGCTGTATGAGCGCATTGTTGGTAGGCTATTGCTACGGTGTACTTGGCAGTGCGTATATATGTATGTGCGTACTGCGGTCGTAGATCTAGAGTGTGCTGTAGCACTGTGAAGTTGGTAAAGCATTGTAACGCAGCAAATGCTACGTTACAGTCCCCCTCCCACTTCGGCGGACGAAAGGCTGTTGTGTTCTGGAGTTTGTGATCCAGTGGATCTGCACTACCTTAGGCAAAGCCTAGGTATTATTTACCACCGCGGTGTGCGGCGGCTCGGCCGGTGTGTGTGTGTGAGTCTCGTGTGAATTTATTTTTGTTTTTTTTTTTTAACAATGTAGGCTTATTCCTAGGGTATAATTCATATATACAAATTTTTTTTTTTTTTTTTTTTTTTTGTTAACAATCAATGCTTATTCCTAGGGTATAATTTTTTATTTTATTTTTGTACATTTGCAGATTTTGTATAATTGTAGATTTGTACATATGAAGATAAGGTAATTCATTTAACGTTTCAGCAAAAATTTCATAACTGAGATTTATTCATATATAGATAAAATTTTTATTTTTTTTTTTTTTTTTTTTTTTGCGCAATAATTAAATATAATTAAGTAATGCTTTAATTAATTAAGTAATAAAAGTTTGGTGTTTTCAGCTTAGTCCGTGAACCTCATATGATACCGTTTGCCCTTGTATTTTACCGTTGCATGGTCTGCTCCTTGTCGTGCTACCAGGACTGTTTGTTGCTTGAAGCGTGTAGCCCATCGCCTTTTGTTGCTCGTTGGGCGTTTCAATATGAAGCCATTGAGTGCGTCACAGTCTTTGCTGTCTGGTGGTGTGTCGCTTATTTCGCCGGGGTCCTCTTCGGTGAGGATAGCCAATGGGACTCCCCATTCGACATCATACAGCGTTTCCTCTGGTTGCTCGCCGGTTGCTTGTTCGCCCTCTGTTTCGGTTATTGTGCACAGGGGTTCGTTCGGTGATGCTGATGCCAGTATCAGTGGTGGTCCGTGGAAGATACGCACCCGCTGGATCCGTGGCTTGTTTGGAAGCCAGGGCACGGCCTCGAATGGTGGATGCCAGGGACGTACTTGCTGTGGCTCATCGGGAGGTGCTGGCTGTCTGCGTTGTTGACTCATTGCGGGATCTGAATGATTTTTTTTTCTGAATCTGGAAAGAGAGTGCAATGTGTCTCGTTGGGGTGGTGCGGATTATCAGGTGGGATGAGGGTGTAAAAAATGTGATGGGAGGAAAAAAAAATTCGGGTTTTCCCTCTTTTAGTTTGTGTACGGCTTGAGGTCTTGCAGGTGTGCGTGCGCTGGTTGGTTGTCGGGCCGCTCGGTACTGGTGAATTTTACTGTGTTTACTGATACGTATTTCTCAACCACGTACGGACCAGAAAATTTTGGTGCCAATTTTCGTGCAAAGTTATTGGGAGCGGATGAGAGTGGGTGGTCTCGCTTCATGACCATTTCCCCCACTTTTGGCTTCCATGGTCTCCTTCGTAGGTCATAGCACTTTTTTTGTTATTTTGCGGCGGACGTTAGATGTCCCTTTATTTCTTTCCATAACTCGGTTATGGCTGCGGGTGTTGCTGGTGATTCTACTGGTACTGCACCTTCTATGCGTATCTGGTGTGGTACTGCTGGGTTCCGCCCAAAATTAATTTCTGCGGCTGACGTTTGCGTTGATTCGTGGTGTGCCGTATTAATGGCGAAGGCGATTTGTGGGATTTCCTGATCCCAGGTACGGTGGTCCGTTTTCGAGCGCTGGGCTATCATAGTCTTCACTACTCGATTGGTTCGTTCGGTGGGATTTTCGTGGGGTGCGTATGCCGCGGTGAATTTGTGTTCAATGTGGTGCGCGTTGAGATATGCAGCTAGCGTCCTACCAATGAACTGCCTCCCGTTGTCACTGGAACACATTTGGGCAGCCAAATCGGTAGATGATCCTTTCCTGTAGTGCCTTAATGACGGTTGCGGTGGTTGCCTGGCGTACTGGGACTAGTTCGACCCATTTTGAGAACTTGTCGACCAGGACGAGCAGGCAGGTATTTCCTTGTTTGGAGCGTGGTAGTGGCCCGATGAAGTCGGCCGTAACGATTTCCCAAGGCCGTGAGCACTGCATTGTAGCCATCAACCCCGCTGGTCGCTTTTGTTCGACCTTATATTCCGCACAGCACCGGCACCTTTGTACATAGTGTAAGACGTCGCGATACATACCAGGCCAATAGTAGGACTGTTGCGCGCGCTTGAGCGTCTTCTTGACGCCCAGGTGGCCTGCAAATGCGGCGTCATGTACTTCCTGTAGGATTTCCTGTCTGCGGCAGGTGGGGACGCATAGCTTCCATTGCGGTGCTTGGGAGAGCTTGTTGCGTTGCACGATGTGACGGAATAGGCGATTGTCGATGATCTGGTAGTCCGGGTTGGAGCTGGATATCTGCTCTACTTTCTTCATCTTTTTATCATACCAGTCCGCAATGCTAGTATTCACGATGTAAAGTGCGTTTTCTTCGTTAATGGTTGTTGATAGTGGGCATCGGGAAAAGGCATCGGCAACTACATTTAGTGCTCCTTTCCTGTATTCGATATCGAAACTGTATTGCTGGACCTCGAGTGCCCACCTAGCCAGGCGTCCGGATGGGTTCTGCAAAGAATGTAGCCATTTCAGAGAATGATGATCAGTAATTACCGTGAAGTGGTATCCTTCCAGGTACTGCCTCATCTTGCGTATGCCCCACAGTACAGCTAGACATTCTTGCTCGGTGGCGGAATAGCGTTTTTCTAGGTTCGTTAGGCTTCGGCTGGCGTATGCCACAACTCTTTCGCGGTCGGAGTGGCGTTGGAACAATACGACACCAAGTCCTTCGCTGCTGGCATCGGTTTGGAGCAAAAACGGACGGTTGAAGTCGGGGCAGCAGAGTATCGGTGCGCTGGTCAGCTTTTCCTTCAGGGCTAGGAAAGCTAGCTCTTGCGGTGTGTCCCATGCCCATGCCTGGCCTTTCGTCAGTAGTTGGTTTAGGGGTGCTGCGAGCGTGGAGAAGTCAGCTACAAAACGTCGGTACCATGAAGCAAGGCCGAGGAATCGTCGGAGCTCAGGAATATTCAGTGGCGCTGGCATCTCATTTACTGCTGCTGTTTTTGCGGGGTCGGTGTGTATTCCTTCAGAGCTAACTATGTGCCCCAGGTAGTGGAGCTTTTGCTGGACAAAGCTATATTTGCTGAAGTTTACCTGCAACCGGTTCCTCTGGAGCCGCTTGAAGACTTCTTGCAAGTTCTCCATGTGTTCATCAAATGTGTCTCCTAAAACGATGATGTCGTCCAGGTAGGCGAATACTTTTGGTTGAAGCTCGGGGCCGAGGATCGTGTCCAAAGCGCGTTGGAAGGTAGCCGGTGCGGAATGTAATCCGAACGGCATGACTTTCCACTGGAAAAGTCCCCTTCCTGGAACCGTAAATGCTGTGTACGGTCGTGACTTTTTGGCTAGCGGTATCTGCCAATAGCCGTTCTTTAGGTCAATTGTGGATATGAATTTTGCTTCTTTGAGCTGGTCGAGGGTTGCGCTGATCTGTGGTAGTGGATATGCGTCGGGTTGGCTGGCAGCGTAGAGCTGACGGTAGTCGATGCACATCCTCCAGCTCCCCTGCTTCTTACGGACAAGTACGATTGGTGAGCTGTATGCACTTTTTGATGGCTCGATTCGCTTTCCAGCCAACAACTCGTCGACTTCAGCGTTGATTACCTGCTGCATTGCAGGATTTCGAGGGTAATAACGCTGCTTCAGCGGTCGGTCGTGTTTGAGGGTGATGACGTGTTCTGTGGCCGTGCTAGGCCCCGTTATTTCGTCAAAAATTTCCTGGTGAAGCGAAATTCGAAGACATTCGGTAAGCTGCTTATTCTGTTGTTCGCTTATATGTTCCCTTAAGGTAAGTGCGGATAACTTGGCAAGTGTACCTGGCTTTTGAGGAGTGGCGGCGGGCAGCGGTTGGCCGTCTAGTGTGAGGACAACACCCTTTTCCCTGAGGAAATCCATTCCTAATATCATGCTTTCAGCGAGATTCGGAAGCACGGAGACCAGCATGCCATTTGTCCGTCCGTTATACTGCATTTTTACTGGGTACGTAAACAAGCTTGATACGCACGTTTGGTCAGCGAGCTCCACATTGCGGTGGTTGGGCTGCGGTCGGATTCCTTTCCCTTTTAGATGTTGATGTATGGTGTTGTTGATATAGGTGAGCGTGGCGCCAGTGTCCACCAACGCTCGCACGCTCATGCCTTCGATTATCACTTTAGCATAGAATCGGCCGTCCATCTTCATCTTCGTTTGTGTGTTAGCGTCCGCAGAAGCCATAGGAGTCGGTGATGCTTTCGCCTTAGGCCTTTTCGCGGGCGGCCTGGATTCGGGGGAGTCGCAAGTACAGTCTCGGGAAAGAATATCGCCCTGACCACATTTGGAACAGAACAGCTTCCTGACTCCTTGGCACTGGAAGCGTCGATGGCCACGTTGTTTGCAACGCCAGCAGGTTTCTTGGTTCTCGTACAATTCGTCCAGCGGTGCTAGGCTGTGTGCGGGCTGCCTGCTTTGCCTGGCTTCTTCGCTCTTCAGAATGTCGAATTCGTCGGTAAGCTCCATGAGCTGCTCGATTGTCGTGAATTCGCTCCTCTTAATGAAGAGGCGATATTCAACGCGGAGGCCGTCATAGATGCGTTCCAGATGGTCTTCTCTACACATGGTCGGATGCTGGCGGATGAGCGTTTGTAGTGCCAAAATATAATCTTTGGCCCGTTCTCGGTGCTGCTGTCTGCGCTGTCGTATGGCGTCTTCTAGCTGGCTCATATGACGTCGTGGCAGAAAGAACCGTTCGATTTCTGCACGGAAAGCAGCCCACGTGTGAATCTGCGATTTTCGCACACGGTACCATTGAAGGGCTTTTCCGCGCAGCAATTCCGGTAGGGTGAAGAGAATGTTGTCCAGCTGGATGCGGTAACATTCGGCTAGCTCTGAGACTCTTTCCAGGAATTCGTGCAGCGTCTCGCTTCCTGAAAAATGAACGTCCCAGCGTCGGACAGTATTCATCAGCTCGGCATCACTCATCTCGTTTCGTCTTGATGAAGCCTGTTTCGTCTCCTCCGGTGATTTCTTGGCGTAGTCAACCGGGATGGAGGGGAGCCGGTTTGGCTGTTGTTTAACGGGACTCCTCTCCTCCGCGTTGACCTCCATCTCGAGGTCTCTTAATAAATTTTGCGTTGACTTACGGTCGCGTTAAGCTTTAACGTATGCGCTCAGTGCGCTGCGTAGGTCAGCGACCGTGAGTCCGTCTACGAACACGCGGTGTCGCTTACACTCTTCAATAAGCTTCTCTTTCTTCAGCAAGTATATCCAACTCAGGGAGTTGGCATCCAGCGTGTTGTTGGTATTTTCGCTGGTGCGTGTGTCATCTGTCTCTTGGTGTGTGTTCGGCAGACCCGCTACCGCAGTGTTGGTGCTTGTTGTTGCTTTGGCACATGCGCCTGCGGAGTCGGGTCCCTGCTCGGGCGCCATTTATGAGGTGGGTTTTGTCAAAGGCTGAGGTGAGCTCAGCCGATCCAGGGTCGAGTGTTGGTCTCACTAACCCCCACTGAATAAAACACAGTATTTGCGTGTGTTTATGTCGAACACACACACACACACACGGCTTTAGAGTGTGAACAGCCTTTCGTCTAGGAGAGAGAGAGAGAGAGGGAGCGTACAACGGTTATTCTTCGTGATCGTCGGAGCGGCGTTGTACTAGTCGTACAGCGGTTACTCTTACTAGCGTCGGAGCGGCGTTGGGTACTCGTCGTACAGCGGTTACTCTTCAGGAGCGTCGGAGCGGCAGTGTGTACTCGTCGTACAGCGGTTACTCTTACTAGCGTCGGAGCGGCGGTGTGTACTCGTCGTACAGCGGTTACTATTCAGGAGCGTCGGAGCGGCAGTGTGTACTCGTCGTACAGCGGTTACTCTTACTAGCGTCGGAGCGGCGGTGGGTACTCGTCGTACAGCGGTTACTCTTCAGGAGCGTCGGAGCGGCAGTGTGTACTCGTCGTACAGCGGTTACTCTTACTAGCGTCGGAGCGGCGGTGTGTACTCGTCGTACAGCGGTTACTCTTCAGGAGCGTCGGAGCGGCAGTGTGTACTCGTCGTACAGCGGTTACTCTTACTAGCGTCGGAGCGGCGGTGGTACTCGTCGATCAGCAGTTACTCTTCAGGAGCGTCGGAGCGGCAGTGTGTACTCGTCGTACAGCGGTTACTCTCCAGGAGCGTCGGAGCGGCGGTGTGTACTCGTCGTACAGCGGTTACTCTTCAGGAGCGTCGGAGCGGCAGTGTGTACTCGTCGTACAGCGGTTACTCTTACTAGCGTTGGAGCGGCGGTGTGTACTCGTCGTACAGCGGTTACTCTAGCAAGACGCTTACCTAGCAAGACTGAACTGACCGCGCGCATGTTCAAGACTTTATATGCGAAGGCCGAGCAACTGTTTGAGAATTCGTGCTTGTGTGCGGCCAGCCCGTCCAGTAGCGAACGAAGAAGGGATTGCTATGGTTCAGTTGGCAGCGTATGCACTTGTATGTGCGTGTGACGGTAGTGGTTTATGGTGTGTGCTGTATGAGCGCATTGTTGGTAGGCTATTGCTACGGTGTACTTGGCAGTGCGTATATATGTATGTGCGTACTGCGGTCGTAGATCTAGAGTGTGCTGTAGCACTGTGAAGTTGGTAAAGCATTGTAACGCAGCAAATGCTACGTTACAACACTAAACATACGCAATAAAACGAATTACACGGCCTGTGAACTCCCTAACTATATATATTTACTGTTTATACAAATGAATTCATAATATATTTAATCTTAGGTAAATTTTTTTTTTAATTTGTGATATTCTACCTGACATTGACGAGAGCCAAGACGAACAACTACAATGTCTTGCCACCGTCTAAGAAATGGTATTCCCGAAATTGTAGCGCCGAGCCCAGATGGGACGTTAACTTGGGAAACCGCCTTATGGAAAGCGTTTTAATAAAGCCTAATAATGGACTTTAAGCCTCTTGAATGAACTAGAAATGGCTTAATTATTACCGACGACTATAAAGAACAAGTTGCGGAAGCATTACAAGTAAATTGCGACTTGAAAGTGAATTTTAAACAATATCAAAATGCATATACCATGAAAAGTAAATTGAACTTTCTAATAAAAATATGAGTTTAGTAATTTTAAAATCATTCAGTTGCTTATGGTAATACATACATATGTTGAATTTGTAAATTGCAGCATATATACATAGATCCTTACATTTATACGTACATTTCGGACGAAGCAAAGTTTTGTTTGCCTCCATAAACATACTTACATATGTACGTAAAGACCTACATGTGTACATTTTGGACAAACGACCCTACAAAAAATGCGATTAGTCTAGGATGAGTCCGGAATACAACATGCGACTAAACAACTTCTGATCTCTTTATATGGAATGAACTGTTCGCTTTTGTCGGCTTTTATACCCGAATGAGTATAAATGAGGACCAGTGTATTTATGAAAACCAAAATAAAAATCATGCTCTGAGTGAGATTCGAACCGGTTCCCTGAGAGTTGCTAAGCGAATGCTCTTCTTACATGCCAACGACGGGCATACAATTTTTTTGCCTAATACCCGAATTGTGTAACTCAGTCTCATCTCAAGTCTCAAAATTAGCTAGAGATAATTGCTTTTCCTCGCATTCACGTTCTTTTCTTTTGTTTGTATTTTGATTTTTTGTGACCTGCTCATCACCAGGTCACTATTTAGAGACTTTATTTTGAGACGAGAGGCTTTATTTTGAAACTAATGAATAAAGTGCGAAATACCAAAATACAGTGCTAGATATTGATGAAATTCTTCGTTGTTTAACGCAGAGCAAACGAATTGCGCACAAATAAAATAAAACAAGGCTTTTGATTTAAATTATATATATTCGCTTTGACGGATTAGTTGTAATGGTGTTGATTGTATGAAGAAATTAAAAGAACAGAACAATTGCTAAGAGTGAAAGAGTAACGTTTCTATACAAAAACAATAAAGCAGAGTTACCAACGTTACAGTATTTTGTTTTAGACAATGTAAAACTCAACACTCCCACTCATTGTTTACAAAACAATATATAAAATAAAATGAGCAAAAAAACTTAAAATGTTAATTCCATTAAGTCGCACAAATATTTATGGTGATTTTTGTCCAAAGGTTTCGTAAACATGTCCGCAACCTGTTCATCAGTGTTAACATACTCTAAACTAAATTGCCCATCCTGAAATTTCTCTCTGATGAAATGGTATTGAACATCGATGTGCTTGGTCCTCTTGTGGAAAACTGAATTCTTAATCAACCGAATTGCGCTCTGGTTGTCCATATAAAATATTGTATGTAAGTTCGATTCAGGCAGCAAACCCTTCAACCATACCAGTTCTTTAATTGCTTGGCATGCTGCTACGTATTCGGATTCGGTCGATGATGTCGAGACCGATTGTTGTCTGACCGATGCCCAACGTATCACACCTGAGCCAATGTTAAAAACATAGCCACTTGTCGAACGTCTTGTTTCACTGTCTCCCGCATAATCGGCATCGCTGTAACCCACTAAGTTTAGTTGATCATCACTTTTATAAAGGATACCTAAGTTCGTTGCTCCCTTTATGTACTTAAAAATGCGTTTCACAGCGGTAACATGTGCTGTGGTTGGTCGCTCCAAGTATCGGCTTACAACCCCAATAGCATAGCTTATATCTGGCCGTGTACCAACAGCCAGATACATCAAACTTCCAACTGCTTCACCCAGATTTTGATTTTTGTCAATAGGCGTTGAGACAGCCTTGCATTCAATCATATCAAAACGTTTCAACACTTTCTCAGCATAGGCTTGTTGATGAATCCGAATTGACCCATCTTGACGTTGATCAATTTGGATACCCAAAAAATATTTTGATTCATTTACTTTAACCTCGAAGTTTGTTTCCAAATATAAAATAATCGATTTGATTTCATATTCGTTGTTAGTTACCATCAGTCCATCATCAACGTATACTGCGATGATCGTAATTGTGTTTTTGTTTCGCCGCACAAACACACACGAATCAGATTCACTTTGCTTGAAATTAAAATTGCGGATGAACGAAGTTAATTTCTCGTTCCAACATCTCGATGCTTGTTTAAGACCATATAAACTTTTAATCAACTTGCACACGCGTCCACTGCCGTCATCATAACCAATTGGTTGCTACATAAAAATATCTTCTCGCAGCTCACCATACAAAAATGCAGTTTTAATGTCGAATTGCTTAAGTTGCATTTTATTCATTGCTGCTACCGAAAAAATTGTGCGTATTGAAGGGAACTTCACAACCGGACTGAACGTTTCCTCGTAATCCACACCATACTGTTGTGTGAATCCACGAATAACCAGGCGCGCTTTATATCGCTCAATTGAACCGTCGGTGTCCTCTTTGATTTTAAACACCCATCGATTATCAATCACCTTTTTGCCCTCCGGCGGGTCAACCAATTTCCATGTGCAGTTTTTTATGAGTGAATTAAATTCATCGTCCATTGCACACTTCCACTGTTGCGCGTTTGTTGAACTTATCGCTTCTGCGTATGTCTTCGGCTCAGCAACCGTTGCTAAATAACCAGTTTCAATTAGCCGACTCGGACGATTTACATGTTGCCGTAGACCATAACGTTGATCGCTTCGCTGAAATGTACCTTGTTCATGGAAGGCATCACTTGGTTCAACGTTTGTTTCATTCGAAGTAATCTCACCTTTACGGATATCTTCACCATCACTGTCGGTATCTTCTAAAACCACAAACCTTTTTGGTTCTACATCATTAAAACGAACATCACAGCTGAGAAACGTTTTTCTGTTGTTTGAATCATATAAACGGAAATTCTTGCTTGTAGGCTCAAATCCCACCAAAAACACCTTCTTCGTTTTCGGATCCCACTTCTTTCGATTCAATTGTTTCGGAATCTGAACATAGCATTCGGCTCCGAAAATTTTAATGTGACTCAAATATGGTTTTCGACCAAACCATTTTTCGTATGGGGTACTGCCGGGGCATTTACTGTTTGTTGTGCGGTTTAACAAATATGTTGTTGTACGCACTGCTTCTGGCCACAAAAACTTTGGTAAACCACTTGCAATAAGCTTTGTTCTTGCGCTTTATATAATCGTTCGGTATATGGTGTAACATGCTCGATCTGAATGCCCTCGCCTTTCAACAAATTTTTTACCTTTCTGTTGATAAATTCGGTTCCATTATCAAAACGGAAATGCTTAATTTGAGAACCATTCCACTTTTGGACCATGAGAATGAACGAATTTAGGCATCCGTGTACCTCATCCTTGGTTTTTAGCAAATATGTAAAACGAAACTTTGTGGCTTCATCTTTAATCAATAAAAAATAACGAATGGCATCGATACCAGCTTCCTCCATGGGTCCACACAAATCCGCATGCATATATTCTCCAGCAACTGATGATCGACAGATTGATTGTTTATGCATTGCTTTTGGCATTTTTCCATATTGGCAATCTTTGCAAAAAAAACGTTCTTCGTTTGTTAGGTTAACACCCGTAATCAACCCGTCTTTGCACATTTTCTTAATTGAATCAACGTTCACATGACCCAATCGACGATGCCAGTGTTGAAGTGAGGTAGCTGCTATATATGCACATTCGTTTATGCACAATCGAAAATCCATTTTGACTTGTCTAACCTCATTACGTTTACCAACCGCAACAATGTTGTTCTCCTTGTCAAGTACTTTACAACCGTCCTTCTCGAGCACTACTTGAAAACCTTTGTCAGTCATAACAACAGTTGAAAAGAAATTCTCAACAAAATCTGGAACATACAGTACATTTTCGAGACGATGCTGCTCCCACTAATTGTTAACTCTTGATTCAATAATAACTGTCCCAATGCCTCGTACTTCGACATGACGGCGATCGGCCATCTTCACTTGGCCGCCATATTCTCTTAATTCCGAGAACCACTCACGACGATAAGTCATATGACTTGTTGCACCCGAATCAACATACCAGTAGCTGGATTTTGAACAATTCATCTTTGTCTTTCAGATTTTTATTTTCTTTGCTACTTCCATATTTTTTTCTTTTATTATCATTTGATGAATTTTTAGACTTTGGACATTTTTTATCTTTCGCCCAATGCCCTATTTGACCACAAGCGTTGCATTTGGTTTTCTTCTTTAATTCGTTAATATTTGGTTTTAATTCACAACAATTTTAAATTCCTTTCGTTTGAATTTCGCAGTAAAAGCAGCATCTACTGTTGCGCATTGTTCATCATTTATACGGTTCAGATTGTCTTCTTCCAACTGTAAAGACGACATGAGTGTATCCACCGTACGAGATTCTTTTGTGTTATACCAAACAGTTTTGTAATTGTTAAATTTCATCGGCAAACTACTAATAATGCGCACCAGCTTTAATTTTTCGGATAATTTTTCGCCTTGCTGTTCAATTTCAGATGCTAACTGATATGTTTTGGCTACATACTCGGCCACTGATCCGTCATCTTTAATTTTTAATGAAAAATATTATTCATACAAGGTCATGACGCAAATTTCTGAGTTCTTCTCGTAAACACAATTTAGCTTGGTCATCATTTCTTTTGCTGTTTTACAAGCTAAAACGAGAGTTGCATGTTCGGAATCCAATGATTGAAATATCGCATTTATGGCCTTTCCTTCATTTCAAAGATATTTTTTTTTCATATGTAGAAGCATCGGCACCAGGTCTTCATCCTTCCAAATTTTTGGTTAAGTCACGTGCTTTCATGAACGCAGTTATTTGGAATTTCCATAAGCGATAATTAGTGCTATTTAATATATGACCGCTGAAATTATTGTCATCTTTTTTATTTCCGAAGGAATCCATTTTAAATTGATTTCAGGAGACAACACATTGTTCAACTCGTGTCCACATGTACGCTACGACGAGACGGCTAATAGAAATCAGCAATGTTACTTAGATGCAAAATTCAGCAAACTTAATTTATTTGTCGGAAGCTTCAGGGCCTATAACCTGATGAAATTCTTCGTTGTTTAACGCAGAGCAAACGAATTGCGCACAAATAGAATAAAACAAGGCTTTTGATTTAAATTATATATATTCGCTTTTGACGGAATAGTTGTAATGGTGTTGATTGTATGAAGAAATTAAAAGAACAGAACAATTGCTAAGAGTGAAAGAGTGACGTTTCTATACAAAAACAATAAAGCAGAGTTACCAACGTTACAGTATTTTGTTTTAGACAATGTAAAACTCAACAGATATATTACAAGCCTTTCTAACCACATAAACCCAACTGCTATTTGTTTATTAGATACCACTAACGAAACTATACGGCTAAAGCGCCGCCATATCTTAGACTTACCATTCCTCTAAAATTGAAATAAAAAAAAAGTGTAATAACTATAATGAAAGGCTAGAAATCTTAAGTTAAAATTATGTAAATAAGAACCCTACTTTAAGTGCTTCATTATAATGAACCCTATAATGAAGCTAAGCAATTTTTAAGTAATTTTGAATTGAATTTATACAACAAAAGAATGTATGTAAATATATCAAATTTTATACATATAAGATCTAATTTGCTGAATGTCTCATGTAAGATAGATTGCAAATAAAATATAAGTTAATAAAAAAAAAAAAAAAAATTTCAATAACAGTGTTGGTCATCACAGCAATTGTCACGCATTTACTGCGATGTCTAGTCAGAGTAGGAAATCTACTACTTTGAGAAAAGTAGCAACAGAAATTAAAAATACATTTTTGCTTTCAGGTTACATAAAAAATTTATCTCACAATATCTTAACATAATAATTATTTGGCAGCTATAAATTATTGATTTTCTTACAGTTTTATTTCTCTGAAGGGCCATACACATAAGACTTTCGCTTTGCTTTGGTTCAGAGTTTCACTTTGACAGATAAGTTGAAGACCTAATGTTATATGAGTGCAGCTAAATACAAGGCGAGAAAAGTAAAGCAAAACAAAACGAAGCAAAATCATGGCGAACTCTCAACTTTTGTAAACTTTTACAACCAACTGTTTACATTTTCATTTTATTTCAGCTCGCATATGAACACGATTTAGAAAATTCACTAGTATTTCATAATTTTTGCGAGTATATTTACTTTTAAAAAAAGAAAAAAGAGAAATATGAATTATTATTGTTATCAATATTGCATATTATATGGTTATGTACTTTACATAGATAGAATAATATGAGGAAAAGATGAATTGAAGCGATTGTGTTGACTACAATCAAGCGCTAATATCTGCTGTTAAAGGCATATGTATATAAGTTTAAAGTTATTATTGCAATATCTACCTTTTGCCTTATGCAAGCGTGATGAACAATCAGCATTTTGCTACCATCGGTGGTTCATTTGAATCGCGTGTCAATCCTTCCTAAACAAGTGAAAATAGCAAATGAAACATATCTTTGTTAACCACCCTCCCCGTTTTCTTAAACTCCCCTGGATTGTTTTTTATTAATTTTTTTCGAAAGATGCTGCAAGAAGACCTTTTACATCGTGGTCTTAATAAAGTTTATTACACTCGCGTATTTCAAACATTAGAATCATAACTACTACTTCCTACATACATATATATTAACAGGTAAACGATTGGTTCGTTGTCATGAACTCTCGCTTCCTATTTGCGGATTCCAGAGAACGGATGCATGCCTATGGTCTAGCCATAGAATTACAAAATAAAATTTTTGACGATACGAGTGGGTTGGTAGAAAACATGAGAGTGGAAATAAGATCACATTGCTACCATTTAAAAAAGTTAAGTTCAAAACCAAATTACATGCAAATTACACATATAATAAAATAGTAAAGTATTTTTTTGGTTTTCCACTTTGTAGGCATGCTTCAATCAAACAAGTTATTGTATGCTTATTTGCAACAGCGTTTCAATGTATGATACATTATACTATGTACCGCCTATAAGGGCTATTCTGGCAAAGATTGCTAAAGGCTTTCGAAAAATAATCAAATGACGGGTGGCAAGTTGGTTTGAAAGTTTTTGGTTATTCTAGCGCCGTAAGTATTACGAAAAAAGCTCTCTCGTTCACCAAATGTGGTGAAAAGCTATTTTGACAGCAAATATGTATGTATGTACATATTCTTTGCATTTTTAGGTATCCATAGATAATACAAACATTACATACGAAATCCTATACTTGGTGTATACATCCATACCTATATACAACTGCATATGCATCCTTGTTATCATTGTTAAAACGCTACATGCATATGTACATATACATATGTATGTATATACGTGTTTAACTTTTTGGGTATATACGGATATATACAATTACGTTTATATGTACATATAACTACAAAATAGTGCATTTTAATAAAATATGTATGTATAAATAGGATGTATATGGACTAGCGTTAATTATTATACTACTTTTACTGTTCTGCAACAATGAAATTAATTCCACCTGGGCATATACATATGTAATAAACATAAAATTGCAGTTTTTATTGTACTTTATTACCTCCTGGGTAAATGCGAATACTAATTTTTGGGTTTTCCTTTTATTGTGCTTGTGGAAGCACGTTGAATTTTATTTTTACAATGTGTCCTCTGCTCGGTCAAAAGTATATTGAAAAAACGAACAAACGAGAAGAGTAAGAAAGGCAGGGTTGCTATTATCCAACAGAGTTGCATTCGCACGCAGGGTTGCAACCGGCACAACAGAGTTGCATTCGCACACAGGGTCGCAACCGGCGAGAGAAGTTAAAGAATGATAATAAGTTGTTAACAACTCGGCCAATCTGACATTTGATCGACCTCGATCATAAGCTTAATTTTACATGTTGGTTTACTTAAGATAATACTAGTTAAACAATAATATAAATATCACATAATTAATATGTCTTAACTTAAGTTAAGGTATTGCTTTGCTCCTCGACAGATTCAGCCTCCATATTTTGCTCAAGCCACTTACGCATTCTATTTGCCTCAACCACACCGTCATAAGGGATCTGAGTTAATTGGCAATTATCCAAGTCCGTTATAACGTATCTATCGTTTCCGATGTTTTTGTGTACGACGTAGGGCCCCTTGTATTTAGGGACAAGTTTTTTGTTAGTGCCGGCGGTAGTGTCTACGTTTCTAACTACGACGAAATCGCCTACTTCGTACTTTTTGGCTTTCCCGCAATGCTTCGAGTGATATTCCTGACTTCGCTCTTGGGAGCTTTGGATTGCTGCATCAGCATCGCGCCGGAGAATGAGCAAATCGCGTTCTTTCCGAGGACCAAGTTTATCCTCAAAGTACTCCGTAAATTCATCTATTGTTTCTCCTTTTTGCTCTACCCCAAACAAGAGCATACTGGGAGAACATTTTGTGGTACCGTGAACCGAATTATTTAACGCATATTCTATTTGTAGGAGCCTATTTGACCAATCAGCATGATCGATTGGGTCACTCAGTTTTCCCAACATGGTTTTAATAACTCGATTAACCCTTTCGACCTGTCCGTTGGCTTGCGGCGAAGCCACTGCGACCTTTACATGAACAACATTCCGCTTAAGTAGAAATTCCCCAAATTCTAAAGAAGTGAATGCAGATCCTCTATCAGATATAATTCGCCTCGGCCTACTGTAATAGCTGAAGTATTTCCCTAGCGCGGCGGTTACTTCCCTCGTACTCGTTGAGTTCGTCGGATATAGTTTCACAAATTTCGTGAAGCTATCAATTACAACCAAAATGTGCTTTCTTTTGGACTTTAGTGATGGTAACGGCCCGAAATGATCTATATGCAACGTGTCAAAGGGAACTGGTCTCTTAGGGATGCTATACAGGTGCCTCTCCTTTGCTCGCACCGGTTGAGCATACATGATGCATTTAAGACAATTACGAATAAAATGTTCTATCTTCCGGCGCATTTGAGGGAACCAATAATGGTCAAAGACTTTCCCCAGGGTTTTATCCACCGCCTGGTGACCGATTTTTTCATGTGCTACTCTTATTATATTGTCTTCCATCTCACGCGGTATATACAGAACCTTGCGACCATCGCGCCTAACTCTAAGGACAAGGCCATTCTCTAGTTCGAATCCCTTTACCTCTGCTTCCTGTAACTGGTCTCGTATGGCTTTGATCCTCTCGTCTCGTTCCTGAGCGATTTGTACCTGGAGTTCTATTTCGTCAATGTCGAAAGTCGCCCCCACTTGGCAGCGACTCAATGCGTCCGCATGCCCCATCAAAGCACCGCTACGGTGTACTATCTTGTAATCGTATGCTTCGAGCTCGAGAGCCCATCTCGCTATTTGCGGATTAACTTGTTTCCTCTCTAAGGTCATGGCAAGTGAATTGCAGTCTGTAACTATTTTGAATGGGATTCCCTCCAAGTAAACCCTAAATCTTCGTAAGGCATAAATTAAAGCTAATGTCTCTAATTCGAAGCTGTGATATCTGGCTTCAGCGGCGGAGGTACTCTTGGAAAAGTATGATATTGGGTGGAGTTTTCCGTCCTGTTGTCGTTGCAGTAAGACTGCGCCAAAGCCAGTTGTGCTGGCATCACAGTGAAGTTCCGTCTCTCTTGTGGGGTTATATATGGCTAGGATTGGAGGTTCTACCAGCTTGGCTTTAAGTTGTTTAAATGCGGCAAGGCACTGTTCATCAAAATTAAAATCAGTGTTTCTTTTCAACAAGTTAAGCAGTGGTCTTGCAATTGTAGAGAAGGACGGCACAAAGCGTCGAAAATAAGAGAACAGACCTATGCATGAGTGTAGCTGTCTTTGGTTAGTTGGTATTGGGTATCTCTGTATATCTTGCACGTGTGATTTACTTAAGGTGATTCCGCGCGGGGATACCGAATATCCAAGATATTCTATCTGGGCATAACCGAATTTGCATTTCGACAAATTTAACTTCAAACCTCGTTTACTAATTCGCTCGAGTAGTGTCTGCAGTAATGTCATATGTTCTTCAAAAGTAGCAGTCGCTATAACTATATCGTCCATGTAAATAATTACTTTCCTCGCCTCGACTAAGTCTCTAAATATATCATTTATAAATCTCTGGAAGACGGCCGGGGCATTCTTGAGTCCGAACGGCATTTTTAGATATTCATATTGTCCAGTGGGCGTCACGAATGCAGTATATGGAACGGATTCTGGTGACATTTTAACTTGGTGGAAACCATTTTTAAGATCCAAAACCGAAAACACCTTTTTGCTCTCAAGATATTCTATACAATCTTCTATTAAAGGCAAAGGGTAGTTATCCCGTACAGTTATTTTGTTCAAACCCCTATAATCTACACACAGGCGCCTTTGGCCATTCCTTTTCTTTACAAGGACTATGGGGGAAGCATATAGAGAATTACTCGGACGTATGATTCCATCAGACTCGAGATCTCTTAATATATTTTGAACTATGGTTCGTTCGGCGTAGGATAAACGTCTAGGCGAGCAATGAAACGGCACGTCAGTGGTTAGGTGTATTTTCATTTTATATTCCATTGGTTCTACTCTGGGGTCTTTCGGATGTAAATAATAATTTTCGATCAGTCTATTTAGTTCCGCGCGTTGACTGGGAAGTAATATAAAATCTATATCTAACTCTTCGTTTAGGCCGGCAATTTCGATATTGAATATATCCGGCATTTCGGCAGAGGCACTACAGCCGGCACTAACACCCTCGCTTAGAATGGTCCTACTTACAATGTTGTTAAGTGGCTTATGAGCTCTCGAGAGGCTAAACCTATTTAAGATTTTAACCAAATCGTTCGACGGGGGAGTGCAGGAAATTTTGTTTCCACAGGATACTAGATCACTTTTGCTATATTTAGTTTTTATTTTAGTTAGTCGTATGTTAAACAACTTTAAGAAATCTCGTCCAAAAATAACGGGCACTAGCATATCATTATCTGGCAAAATATTAATTTTAATGTTTTTTATTTCATTTTTAAATTTTACAAAACATGGTATTTCACAAAGTATATTTAACTTGAGTCCGCCAATGCTGCGATAGTTATGTTGCAGATTGCTTAACGATACTAAGTTGCGCGGCACACAAGATTGCTTCACAAAGCTAGTTGGACTACCCGTGTCAAAAAGAGAAATGAATTTGTTAAAATCTGCACTCTCCCGCGGATTGGTCTTAAAAGCAATACTTACAAAGTTTAGTGATTCCAACTCTATGAGTTCATCTTCTAGAACGGCAGCAACTTGTTGATCGGCAATCGGCTTCAAAATTTTCCTTGGATAAGTGCATGAGTAGTGGTCGTGTCCCATTTTCCAGCAACGGAAACAAGATCCGCTGGGGCGCATCGGATACGGGCAGTTTGGCTTTATATGCCCCCTCATAGAACAATTGAAGCAGAGCGGTTGGCTGCTCTTTCCAGCTTCGTTGCTTATCCTTCCTCCAGTGGATGGTTTAACGGCGACGGCAGGCGTTATTCGTCGGGTAATGCTGGAGCTTGGCTTAAGGTACTTTACATAGTAGCGGTTCACCAGCCTCTTCAGCTCATCCAGTGACTGCGCTGGCATGAGTAGGTTGACATTATTTATTTTGTTGCCGATCCCGTCCAGAATTAGATCAATAACGTCAGTTTCCCGGATGCCTCCCTGCCTTGCCAAAGCCTGCATAGTCAAAATATAGCAATGCAGGGACTCCTCTTGTTGCTTCCACTTGCGCTCAGTCAGTGTTCGATATACGTCCTGACGACTGACTGCACTATCGAATTCTTCGATGATTGCCTTCTTTAAATCTCGATAGTTAAGCGCAGACGTCGTTGTTAAAAATACTCGAGCAGTACCGTGTAGAGAGCGGCGTAGGCTTAGCAACCTGAATTGGTCGTCTGCATTGACTGTACGCATAATTTCTTCGAAATCCTCAAAGAAATGGTGCACTGTTCGTGTGGACTTGTCACCAGTAAATTTTGGTACCGCATGCTCGATATCTGCAAACGAGGCTCTGCATTCGGTAGGCCTGCTCATCATGTTTTCCAACTCAAAAATTTGTCGCTGTAGCTCCAACAGTTCTCGCTTCTTCCTAAGTTCACAAAGCTGCTGGTCCACGTCATTGCGCACAAATGCGGCGTCATGTACTTCCTGTAGGATTTCCTGTCTGCGGCAGGTGGGGACGCATAGCTTCCATTGCGGTGCTTGGGAGAGCTTGTTGCGTTGCACGATGTGACGGAATAGGCGATTGTCGATGATCTGGTAGTCCGGGTTGGAGCTGGATATCTGCTCTACTTTCTTCATCTTTTTATCATACCAGTCCGCAATGCTAGTATTCACGATGTAAAGTGCGTTTTCTTCGTTAATGGTTGTTGATAGTGGGCATCGGGAAAAGGCATCGGCAACTACATTTAGTGCTCCTTTCCTGTATTCGATATCGAAACTGTATTGCTGGACCTCGAGTGCCCACCTAGCCAGGCGTCCGGATGGGTTCTGCAAAGAATGTAGCCATTTCAGAGAATGATGATCAGTAATTACCGTGAAGTGGTATCCTTCCAGGTACTGCCTCATCTTGCGTATGCCCCACAGTACAGCTAGACATTCTTGCTCGGTGGCGGAATAGCGTTTTTCTAGGTTCGTTAGGCTTCGGCTGGCGTATGCCACAACTCTTTCGCGGTCGGAGTGGCGTTGGAACAATACGACACCAAGTCCTTCGCTGCTGGCATCGGTTTGGAGCAAAAACGGACGGTTGAAGTCGGGGCAGCAGAGTATCGGTGCGCTGGTCAGCTTTTCCTTCAGGGCTAGGAAAGCTAGCTCTTGCGGTGTGTCCCATGCCCATGCCTGGCCTTTCGTCAGTAGTTGGTTTAGGGGTGCTGCGAGCGTGGAGAAGTCAGCTACAAAACGTCGGTACCATGAAGCAAGGCCGAGGAATCGTCGGAGCTCAGGAATATTCAGTGGCGCTGGCATCTCATTTACTGCTGCTGTTTTTGCGGGGTCGGTGTGTATTCCTTCAGAGCTAACTATGTGCCCCAGGTAGTGGAGCTTTTGCTGGACAAAGCTATATTTGCTGAAGTTTACCTGCAACCGGTTCCTCTGGAGCCGCTTGAAGACTTCTTGCAAGTTCTCCATGTGTTCATCAAATGTGTCTCCTAAAACGATGATGTCGTCCAGGTAGGCGAATACTTTTGGTTGAAGCTCGGGGCCGAGGATCGTGTCCAAAGCGCGTTGGAAGGTAGCCGGTGCGGAATGTAATCCGAACGGCATGACTTTCCACTGGAAAAGTCCCCTTCCTGGAACCGTAAATGCTGTGTACGGTCGTGACTTTTTGGCTAGCGGTATCTGCCAATAGCCGTTCTTTAGGTCAATTGTGGATATGAATTTTGCTTCTTTGAGCTGGTTGAGGGTTGCGCTGATCTGTGGTAGTGGATATGCGTCGGGTTGGCTGGCAGCGTAGAGCTGACGGTAGTCGATGCACATCCTCCAGCTCCCCTGCTTCTTACGGACAAGTACGATTGGTGAGCTGTATGCACTTTTTGATGGCTCGATTCGCTTTCCAGCCAACAACTCGTCGACTTCAGCGTTGATTACCTGCTGCATTGCAGGATTTCGAGGGTAATAACGCTGCTTCAGCGGTCGGTCGTGTTTGAGGGTGATGACGTGTTCTGTGGCCGTGCTAGGCCCCGTTATTTCGTCAAAAATTTCCTGGTGAAGCGAAATTCGAAGACATTCGGTAAGCTGCTTATTCTGTTGTTCGCTTATATGTTCCCTTAAGGTAAGTGCGGATAACTTGGCAAGTGTACCTGGCTTTTGAGGAGTGGCGGCGGGCAGCGGTTGGCCGTCTAGTGTGAGGACAACACCCTTTTCCCTGAGGAAATCCATTCCTAATATCATGCTTTCAGCGAGATTCGGAAGCACGGAGACCAGCATGCCATTTGTCCGTCCGTTATACTGCATTTTTACTGGGTACGTAAACAAGCTTGATACGCACGTTTGGTCAGCGAGCTCCACATTGCGGTGGTTGGGCTGCGGTCGGATTCCTTTCCCTTTTAGATGTTGATGTATGGTGTTGTTGATATAGGTGAGCGTGGCGCCAGTGTCCACCAACGCTCGCACGCTCATGCCTTCGATTATCACTTTAGCATAGAATCGGCCGTCCAACTTCATCTTCGTTTGTGTGTTAGCGTCCGCAGAAGCCATAGGAGTCGGTGATGCTTTCGCCTTAGGCCTTTTCGCGGGCGGCCTGGATTCGGGGGAGTCGCAAGTACAGTCTCGGGAAAGAATATCGCCCTGACCACATTTGGAACAGAACAGCTTCCTGACTCCTTGGCACTGGAAGCGTCGATGGCCACGTTGTTTGCAACGCCAGCAGGTTTCTTGGTTCTCGTACAATTCGTCCAGCGGTGCTAGGCTGTGTGCGGGCTGCCTGCTTTGCCTGGCTTCTTCGCTCTTCAGAATGTCGAATTCGTCGGTAAGCTCCATGAGCTGCTCGATTGTCGTGAATTCGCTCCTCTTAATGAAGAGGCGATATTCAACGCGGAGGCCGTCATAGATGCGTTCCAGATGGTCTTCTCTACACATGGTCGGATGCTGGCGGATGAGCGTTTGTAGTGCCAAAATATAATCTTTGGCCCGTTCTCGGTGCTGCTGTCTGCGCTGTCGTATGGCGTCTTCTAGCTGGCTCATATGACGTCGTGGCAGAAAGAACCGTTCGATTTCTGCACGGAAAGCAGCCCACGTGTGAATCTGCGATTTTCGCACACGGTACCATTGAAGGGCTTTTCCGCGCAGCAATTCCGGTAGGGTGAAGAGAATGTTGTCCAGCTGGATGCGGTAACATTCGGCTAGCTCTGAGACTCTTTCCAGGAATTCGTGCAGCGTCTCGCTTCCTGAAAAATGAACGTCCCAGCGTCGGACAGTATTCATCAGCTCGGCATCACTCATCTCGTTTCGTCTTGATGAAGCCTGTTTCGTCTCCTCCGGTGATTTCTTGGCGTAGTCAACCGGGATGGAGGGGAGCCGGTTTGGCTGTTGTTTAACGGGACTCCTCTCCTCCGCGTTGACCTCCATCTCGAGGTCTCTTAATAAATTTTGCGTTGACTTACGGTCGCGTTAAGCTTTAACGTATGCGCTCAGTGCGCTGCGTAGGTCAGCGACCGTGAGTCCGTCTACGAACACGCGGTGTCGCTTACACTCTTCAATAAGCTTCTCTTTCTTCAGCAAGTATATCCAACTCAGGGAGTTGGCATCCAGCGTGTTGTTGTTATTTTCGCTGGTGCGTGTGTCATCTGTCTCTTGGTGTGTGTTCGGCAGACCCGCTACCGCAGTGTTGGTGCTTGTTGTTGCTTTGGCACATGCGCCTGCGGAGTCGGGTCCCTGCTCGGGCGCCATTTATGAGGTGGGTTTTGTCAAAGGCTGAGGTGAGCTCAGCCGATCCAGGGTCGAGTGTTGGTCTCACTAACCCCCACTGAATAAAACACAGTATTTGCGTGTGTTTATGTCGAACACACACACACACACACGGCTTTAGAGTGTGAACAGCCTTTCGTCTAGGAGAGAGAGAGAGAGAGGGAGCGTACAACGGTTATTCTTCGTGATCGTCGGAGCGGCGTTGTACTAGTCGTACAGCGGTTACTCTTACTAGCGTCGGAGCGGCGTTGGGTACTCGTCGTACAGCGGTTACTCTTCAGGAGCGTCGGAGCGGCAGTGTGTACTCGTCGTACAGCGGTTACTCTTACTAGCGTCGGAGCGGCGGTGTGTACTCGTCGTACAGCGGTTACTATTCAGGAGCGTCGGAGCGGCAGTGTGTACTCGTCGTACAGCGGTTACTCTTACTAGCGTCGGAGCGGCGGTGGGTACTCGTCGTACAGCGGTTACTCTTCAGGAGCGTCGGAGCGGCAGTGTGTACTCGTCGTACAGCGGTTACTCTTACTAGCGTCGGAGCGGCGGTGTGTACTCGTCGTACAGCGGTTACTCTTCAGGAGCGTCGGAGCGGCAGTGTGTACTCGTCGTACAGCGGTTACTCTTACTAGCGTCGGAGCGGCGGTGGTACTCGTCGATCAGCAGTTACTCTTCAGGAGCGTCGGAGCGGCAGTGTGTACTCGTCGTACAGCGGTTACTCTCCAGGAGCGTCGGAGCGGCGGTGTGTACTCGTCGTACAGCGGTTACTCTTCAGGAGCGTCGGAGCGGCAGTGTGTACTCGTCGTACAGCGGTTACTCTTACTAGCGTCGGAGCGGCGGTGTGTACTCGTCGTACAGCGGTTACTCTAGCAAGACGCTTACCTAGCAAGACTGAACTGACCGCGCGCATATTCAAGACTTTATATGCGAAGGCCGAGCAACTGTTTGAGAATTCGTGCTTGTGTGCGGCCAGCCCGTCCAGTAGCGAACGAAGAAGGGATTGCTATGGTTCAGTTGGCAGCGTATGCACTTGTATGTGCGTGTGACGGTAGTGGTTTATGGTGTGTGCTGTATGAGCGCATTGTTGGTAGGCTATTGCTACGGTGTACTTGGCAGTGCGTATATATGTATGTGCGTACTGCGGTCGTAGATCTAGAGTGTGCTGTAGCACTGTGAAGTTGGTAAAGCATTGTAACGCAGCAAATGCTACGTTACAACACTAAACATACGCAATAAAACGAATTACACGGCCTGTGAACTCCCTAACTATATATATTTACTGTTTATACAAATGAATTCATAATATATTTAATCTTAGGTAAATTTTTTTTTTAATTTGTGATATTCTACCTGACATTGACGAGAGCCAAGACGAACAACTACAATGTCTTGCCACCGTCTAAGAAATGGTATTCCCGAAATTGTAGCGCCGAGCCCAGATGGGACGTTAACTTGGGAAACCGCCTTATGGAAAGCGTTTTAATAAAGCCTAATAATGGACTTTAAGCCTCTTGAATGAACTAGAAATGGCTTAATTATTACCGACGACTATAAAGAACAAGTTGCGGAAGCATTACAAGTAAATTGCGACTTGAAAGTGAATTTTAAACAATATCAAAATGCATATACCATGAAAAGTAAATTGAACTTTCTAATAAAAATATGAGTTTAGTAATTTTAAAATCATTCAGTTGCTTATGGTAATACATACATATGTTGAATTTGTAAATTGCAGCATATATACATAGATCCTTACATTTATACGTACATTTCGGACGAAGCAAAGTTTTGTTTGCCTCCATAAACATACTTACATATGTACGTAAAGACCTACATGTGTACATTTTGGACAAACGACCCTACAAAAAATGCGATTAGTCTAGGATGAGTCCGGAATACAACATGCGACTAAACAACTTCTGATCTCTTTATATGGAATGAACTGTTCGCTTTTGTCGGCTTTTATACCCGAATGAGTATAAATGAGGACCAGTGTATTTATGAAAACCAAAATAAAAATCATGCTCTGAGTGAGATTCGAACCGGTTCCCTGAGAGTTGCTAAGCGAATGCTCTTCTTACATGCCAACGACGGGCATACAATTTTTTTGCCTAATACCCGAATTGTGTAACTCAGTCTCATCTCAAGTCTCAAAATTAGCTAGAGATAATTGCTTTTCCTCGCATTCACGTTCTTTTCTTTTGTTTGTATTTTGATTTTTTGTGACCTGCTCATCACCAGGTCACTATTTAGAGACTTTATTTTGAGACGAGAGGCTTTATTTTGAAACTAATGAATAAAGTGCGAAATACCAAAATACAGTGCTAGATATTGATGAAATTCTTCGTTGTTTAACGCAGAGCAAACGAATTGCGCACAAATAAAATAAAACAAGGCTTTTGATTTAAATTATATATATTCGCTTTGACGGATTAGTTGTAATGGTGTTGATTGTATGAAGAAATTAAAAGAACAGAACAATTGCTAAGAGTGAAAGAGTAACGTTTCTATACAAAAACAATAAAGCAGAGTTACCAACGTTACAGTATTTTGTTTTAGACAATGTAAAACTCAACACTCCCACTCATTGTTTACAAAACAATATATAAAATAAAATGAGCAAAAAAACTTAAAATGTTAATTCCATTAAGTCGCACAAATATTTATGGTGATTTTTGTCCAAAGGTTTCGTAAACATGTCCGCAACCTGTTCATCAGTGTTAACATACTCTAAACTAAATTGCCCATCCTGAAATTTCTCTCTGATGAAATGGTATTGAACATCGATGTGCTTGGTCCTCTTGTGGAAAACTGAATTCTTAATCAACCGAATTGCGCTCTGGTTGTCCATATAAAATATTGTATGTAAGTTCGATTCAGGCAGCAAACCCTTCAACCATACCAGTTCTTTAATTGCTTGGCATGCTGCTACGTATTCGGATTCGGTCGATGATGTCGAGACCGATTGTTGTCTGACCGATGCCCAACGTATCACACCTGAGCCAATGTTAAAAACATAGCCACTTGTCGAACGTCTTGTTTCACTGTCTCCCGCATAATCGGCATCGCTGTAACCCACTAAGTTTAGTTGATCATCACTTTTATAAAGGATACCTAAGTTCGTTGCTCCCTTTATGTACTTAAAAATGCGTTTCACAGCGGTAACATGTGCTGTGGTTGGTCGCTCCAAGTATCGGCTTACAACCCCAATAGCATAGCTTATATCTGGCCGTGTACCAACAGCCAGATACATCAAACTTCCAACTGCTTCACGATATGGATATAAGTACTGCATCATGCTCGGCATTAACAAAGTCACCCAGATTTTGATTTTTGTCAATAGGCGTTGAGACAGCCTTGCATTCAATCATATCAAAACGTTTCAACACTTTCTCAGCATAGGCTTGTTGATGAATCCGAATTGACCCATCTTGACGTTGATCAATTTGGATACCCAAAAAATATTTTGATTCATTTACTTTAACCTCGAAGTTTGTTTCCAAATATAAAATAATCGATTTGATTTCATATTCGTTGTTAGTTACCATCAGTCCATCATCAACGTATACTGCGATGATCGTAATTGTGTTTTTGTTTCGCCGCACAA
Organism: Philophylla caesio; assembly: GCA_963971545.1. Lineage (NCBI taxonomy): Eukaryota > Metazoa > Arthropoda > Insecta > Diptera > Tephritidae > Philophylla > Philophylla caesio. The sequence continues at coordinate 142,746,586 of OZ020604.1, forward strand.
ACACACACGAATCAGATTCACTTTGCTTGAAATTAAAATTGCGGATGAACGAAGTGAATTTCTCGTTCCAACATCTCGATGCTTGTTTAAGACCATATAAACTTTTAATCAACTTGCACACGCGTCCACTGCCGTCATCATAACCAATTGGTTGCTACATAAAAATATCTTCTCGCAGCTCACCATACAAAAATGCAGTTTTAATGTCGAATTGCTTAAGTTGCATTTTATTCATTGCTGCTACCGAAAAAATTGTGCGTATTGAAGGGAACTTCACAACCGGACTGAACGTTTCCTCGTAATCCACACCATACTGTTGTGTGAATCCACGAATAACCAGGCGCGCTTTATATCGCTCAATTGAACCGTCGGTGTCCTCTTTGATTTTAAACACCCATCGATTATCAATCACCTTTTTGCCCTCCGGCGGGTCAACCAATTTCCATGTGCAGTTTTTTATGAGTGAATTAAATTCATCGTCCATTGCACACTTCCACTGTTGCGCGTTTGTTGAACTTATCGCTTCTGCGTATGTCTTCGGCTCAGCAACCGTTGCTAAATAACCAGTTTCAATTAGCCGACTCGGACGATTTACATGTTGCCGTAGACCATAACGTTGATCGCTTCGCTGAAATGTACCTTGTTCATGGAAGGCATCACTTGGTTCAACGTTTGTTTCATTCGAAGTAATCTCACCTTTACGGATATCTTCACCATCACTGTCGGTATCTTCTAAAACCACAAACCTTTTTGGTTCTACATCATTAAAACGAACATCACAGCTGAGAAACGTTTTTCTGTTGTTTGAATCATATAAACGGAAATTCTTGCTTGTAGGCTCAAATCCCACCAAAAACACCTTCTTCGTTTTCGGATCCCACTTCTTTCGATTCAATTGTTTCGGAATCTGAACATAGCATTCGGCTCCGAAAATTTTAATGTGACTCAAATATGGTTTTCGACCAAACCATTTTTCGTATGGGGTACTGCCGGGGCATTTACTGTTTGTTGTGCGGTTTAACAAATATGTTGTTGTACGCACTGCTTCTGGCCACAAAAACTTTGGTAAACCACTTGCAATAAGCTTTGTTCTTGCGCTTTATATAATCGTTCGGTATATGGTGTAACATGCTCGATCTGAATGCCCTCGCCTTTCAACAAATTTTTTACCTTTCTGTTGATAAATTCGGTTCCATTATCAAAACGGAAATGCTTAATTTGAGAACCATTCCACTTTTGGACCATGAGAATGAACGAATTTAGGCATCCGTGTACCTCATCCTTGGTTTTTAGCAAATATGTAAAACGAAACTTTGTGGCTTCATCTTTAATCAATAAAAAATAACGAATGGCATCGATACCAGCTTCCTCCATGGGTCCACACAAATCCGCATGCATATATTCTCCAGCAACTGATGATCGACAGATTGATTTTTTATGCATTGCTTTTGGCATTTTTCCATATTGGCAATCTTTGCAAAAAAAACGTTCTTCGTTTGTTAGGTTAACACCCGTAATCAACCCGTCTTTGCACATTTTCTTAATTGAATCAACGTTCACATGACCCAATCGACGATGCCAGTGTTGAAGTGAGGTAGCTGCTATATATGCACATTCGTTTATGCACAATCGAAAATCCATTTTGACTTGTCTAACCTCATTACGTTTACCAACCGCAACAATGTTGTTCTCCTTGTCAAGTACTTTACAACCGTCCTTCTCGAGCACTACTTGAAAACCTTTGTCAGTCATAACAACAGTTGAAAAGAAATTCTCAACAAAATCTGGAACATACAGTACATTTTCGAGACGATGCTGCTCCCACTAATTGTTAACTCTTGATTCAATAATAACTGTCCCAATGCCTCGTACTTCGACATGACGGCGATCGGCCATCTTCACTTGGCCGCCATATTCTCTTAATTCCGAGAACCACTCACGACGATAAGTCATATGACTTGTTGCACCCGAATCAACATACCAGTAGCTGGATTTTGAACAATTCATCTTTGTCTTTCAGATTTTTATTTTCTTTGCTACTTCCATATTTTTTTCTTTTATTATCATTTGATGAATTTTTAGACTTTGGACATTTTTTATCTTTCGCCCAATGCCCTATTTGACCACAAGCGTTGCATTTGGTTTTCTTCTTTAATTCGTTAATATTTGGTTTTAATTCACAACAATTTTAAATTCCTTTCGTTTGAATTTCGCAGTAAAAGCAGCATCTACTGTTGCGCATTGTTCATCATTTATACGGTTCAGATTGTCTTCTTCCAACTGTAAAGACGACATGAGTGTATCCACCGTACGAGATTCTTTTGTGTTATACCAAACAGTTTTGTAATTGTTAAATTTCATCGGCAAACTACTAATAATGCGCACCAGCTTTAATTTTTCGGATAATTTTTCGCCTTGCTGTTCAATTTCAGATGCTAACTGATATGTTTTGGCTACATACTCGGCCACTGATCCGTCATCTTTAATTTTTAATGAAAAATATTATTCATACAAGGTCATGACGCAAATTTCTGAGTTCTTCTCGTAAACACAATTTAGCTTGGTCATCATTTCTTTTGCTGTTTTACAAGCTAAAACGAGAGTTGCATGTTCGGAATCCAATGATTGAAATATCGCATTTATGGCCTTTCCTTCATTTCAAAGATATTTTTTTTTCATATGTAGAAGCATCGGCACCAGGTCTTCATCCTTCCAAATTTTTGGTTAAGTCACGTGCTTTCATGAACGCAGTTATTTGGAATTTCCATAAGCGATAATTAGTGCTATTTAATATATGACCGCTGAAATTATTGTCATCTTTTTTATTTCCGAAGGAATCCATTTTAAATTGATTTCAGGAGACAACACATTGTTCAACTCGTGTCCACATGTACGCTACGACGAGACGGCTAATAGAAATCAGCAATGTTACTTAGATGCAAAATTCAGCAAACTTAATTTATTTGTCGGAAGCTTCAGGGCCTATAACCTGATGAAATTCTTCGTTGTTTAACGCAGAGCAAACGAATTGCGCACAAATAGAATAAAACAAGGCTTTTGATTTAAATTATATATATTCGCTTTTGACGGAATAGTTGTAATGGTGTTGATTGTATGAAGAAATTAAAAGAACAGAACAATTGCTAAGAGTGAAAGAGTGACGTTTCTATACAAAAACAATAAAGCAGAGTTACCAACGTTACAGTATTTTGTTTTAGACAATGTAAAACTCAACAGATATATTACAAGCCTTTCTAACCACATAAACCCAACTGCTATTTGTTTATTAGATACCACTAACGAAACTATACGGCTAAAGCGCCGCCATATCTTAGACTTACCATTCCTCTAAAATTGAAATAAAAAAAAAGTGTAATAACTATAATGAAAGGCTAGAAATCTTAAGTTAAAATTATGTAAATAAGAACCCTACTTTAAGTGCTTCATTATAATGAACCCTATAATGAAGCTAAGCAATTTTTAAGTAATTTTGAATTGAATTTATACAACAAAAGAATGTATGTAAATATATCAAATTTTATACATATAAGATCTAATTTGCTGAATGTCTCATGTAAGATAGATTGCAAATAAAATATAAGTTAATAAAAAAAAAAAAAAAAATTTCAATAACAGTGTTGGTCATCACAGCAATTGTCACGCATTTACTGCGATGTCTAGTCAGAGTAGGAAATCTACTACTTTGAGAAAAGTAGCAACAGAAATTAAAAATACATTTTTGCTTTCAGGTTACATAAAAAATTTATCTCACAATATCTTAACATAATAATTATTTGGCAGCTATAAATTATTGATTTTCTTACAGTTTTATTTCTCTGAAGGGCCATACACATAAGACTTTCGCTTTGCTTTGGTTCAGAGTTTCACTTTGACAGATAAGTTGAAGACCTAATGTTATATGAGTGCAGCTAAATACAAGGCGAGAAAAGTAAAGCAAAACAAAACGAAGCAAAATCATGGCGAACTCTCAACTTTTGTAAACTTTTACAACCAACTGTTTACATTTTCATTTTATTTCAGCTCGCATATGAACACGATTTAGAAAATTCACTAGTATTTCATAATTTTTGCGAGTATATTTACTTTTAAAAAAAGAAAAAAGAGAAATATGAATTATTATTGTTATCAATATTGCATATTATATGGTTATGTACTTTACATAGATAGAATAATATGAGGAAAAGATGAATTGAAGCGATTGTGTTGACTACAATCAAGCGCTAATATCTGCTGTTAAAGGCATATGTATATAAGTTTAAAGTTATTATTGCAATATCTACCTTTTGCCTTATGCAAGCGTGATGAACAATCAGCATTTTGCTACCATCGGTGGTTCATTTGAATCGCGTGTCAATCCTTCCTAAACAAGTGAAAATAGCAAATGAAACATATCTTTGTTAACCACCCTCCCCGTTTTCTTAAACTCCCCTGGATTGTTTTTTATTAATTTTTTTCGAAAGATGCTGCAAGAAGACCTTTTACATCGTGGTCTTAATAAAGTTTATTACACTCGCGTATTTCAAACATTAGAATCATAACTACTACTTCCTACATACATATATATTAACAGGTAAACGATTGGTTCGTTGTCATGAACTCTCGCTTCCTATTTGCGGATTCCAGAGAACGGATGCATGCCTATGGTCTAGCCATAGAATTACAAAATAAAATTTTTGACGATACGAGTGGGTTGGTAGAAAACATGAGAGTGGAAATAAGATCACATTGCTACCATTTAAAAAAGTTAAGTTCAAAACCAAATTACATGCAAATTACACATATAATAAAATAGTAAAGTATTTTTTTGGTTTTCCACTTTGTAGGCATGCTTCAATCAAACAAGTTATTGTATGCTTATTTGCAACAGCGTTTCAATGTATGATACATTATACTATGTACCGCCTATAAGGGCTATTCTGGCAAAGATTGCTAAAGGCTTTCGAAAAATAATCAAATGACGGGTGGCAAGTTGGTTTGAAAGTTTTTGGTTATTCTAGCGCCGTAAGTATTACGAAAAAAGCTCTCTCGTTCACCAAATGTGGTGAAAAGCTATTTTGACAGCAAATATGTATGTATGTACATATTCTTTGCATTTTTAGGTATCCATAGATAATACAAACATTACATACGAAATCCTATACTTGGTGTATACATCCATACCTATATACAACTGCATATGCATCCTTGTTATCATTGTTAAAACGCTACATGCATATGTACATATACATATGTATGTATATACGTGTTTAACTTTTTGGGTATATACGGATATATACAATTACGTTTATATGTACATATAACTACAAAATAGTGCATTTTAATAAAATATGTATGTATAAATAGGATGTATATGGACTAGCGTTAATTATTATACTACTTTTACTGTTCTGCAACAATGAAATTAATTCCACCTGGGCATATACATATGTAATAAACATAAAATTGCAGTTTTTATTGTACTTTATTACCTCCTGGGTAAATGCGAATACTAATTTTTGGGTTTTCCTTTTATTGTGCTTGTGGAAGCACGTTGAATTTTATTTTTACAATGTGTCCTCTGCTCGGTCAAAAGTATATTGAAAAAACGAACAAACGAGAAGAGTAAGAAAGGCAGGGTTGCTATTATCCAACAGAGTTGCATTCGCACGCAGGGTTGCAACCGGCACAACAGAGTTGCATTCGCACACAGGGTCGCAACCGGCGAGAGAAGTTAAAGAATGATAATAAGTTGTTAACAACTCGGCCAATCTGACATTTGATCGACCTCGATCATAAGCTTAATTTTACATGTTGGTTTACTTAAGATAATACTAGTTAAACAATAATATAAATATCACATAATTAATATGTCTTAACTTAAGTTAAGGTATTGCTTTGCTCCTCGACAGATTCAGCCTCCATATTTTGCTCAAGCCACTTACGCATTCTATTTGCCTCAACCACACCGTCATAAGGGATCTGAGTTAATTGGCAATTCTCCAAGTCCGTTATAACGTATCTATCGTTTCCGATGTTTTTGTGTACGACGTAGGGCCCCTTGTATTTAGGGACAAGTTTTTTGTTAGTGCCGGCGGTAGTGTCTACGTTTCTAACTACGACGAAATCGCCTACTTCGTACTTTTTGGCTTTCCCGCAATGCTTCGAGTGATATTCCTGACTTCGCTCTTGGGAGCTTTGGATTGCTGCATCAGCATCGCGCCGGAGAATGAGCAAATCGCGTTCTTTCCGAGGACCAAGTTTATCCTCAAAGTACTCCGTAAATTCATCTATTGTTTCTCCTTTTTGCTCTACCCCAAACAAGAGCATACTGGGAGAACATTTTGTGGTACCGTGAACCGAATTATTTAACGCATATTCTATTTGTAGGAGCCTATTTGACCAATCAGCATGATCGATTGGGTCACTCAGTTTTCCCAACATGGTTTTAATAACTCGATTAACCCTTTCGACCTGTCCGTTGGCTTGCGGCGAAGCCACTGCGACCTTTACATGAACAACATTCCGCTTAAGTAGAAATTCCCCAAATTCTAAAGAAGTGAATGCAGATCCTCTATCAGATATAATTCGCCTCGGCCTACTGTAATAGCTGAAGTATTTCCCTAGCGCGGCGGTTACTTCCCTCGTACTCGTTGAGTTCGTCGGATATAGTTTCACAAATTTCGTGAAGCTATCAATTACAACCAAAATGTGCTTTCTTTTGGACTTTAGTGATGGTAACGGCCCGAAATGATCTATATGCAACGTGTCAAAGGGAACTGGTCTCTTAGGGATGCTATACAGGTGCCTCTCCTTTGCTCGCACCGGTTGAGCATACATGATGCATTTAAGACAATTACGAATAAAATGTTCTATCTTCCGGCGCATTTGAGGGAACCAATAATGGTCAAAGACTTTCCCCAGGGTTTTATCCACCGCCTGGTGACCGATTTTTTCATGTGCTACTCTTATTATATTGTCTTCCATCTCACGCGGTATATACAGAACCTTGCGACCATCGCGCCTAACTCTAAGGACAAGGCCATTCTCTAGTTCGAATCCCTTTACCTCTGCTTCCTGTAACTGGTCTCGTATGGCTTTGATCCTCTCGTCTCGTTCCTGAGCGATTTGTACCTGGAGTTCTATTTCGTCAATGTCGAAAGTCGCCCCCACTTGGCAGCGACTCAATGCGTCCGCATGCCCCATCAAAGCACCGCTACGGTGTACTATCTTGTAATCGTATGCTTCGAGCTCGAGAGCCCATCTCGCTATTTGCGGATTAACTTGTTTCCTCTCTAAGGTCATGGCAAGTGAATTGCAGTCTGTAACTATTTTGAATGGGATTCCCTCCAAGTAAACCCTAAATCTTCGTAAGGCATAAATTAAAGCTAATGTCTCTAATTCGAAGCTGTGATATCTGGCTTCAGCGGCGGAGGTACTCTTGGAAAAGTATGATATTGGGTGGAGTTTTCCGTCCTGTTGTCGTTGCAGTAAGACTGCGCCAAAGCCAGTTGTGCTGGCATCACAGTGAAGTTCCGTCTCTCTTGTGGGGTTATATATGGCTAGGATTGGAGGTTCTACCAGCTTGGCTTTAAGTTGTTTAAATGCGGCAAGGCACTGTTCATCAAAATTAAAATCAGTGTTTCTTTTCAACAAGTTAAGCAGTGGTCTTGCAATTGTAGAGAAGGACGGCACAAAGCGTCGAAAATAAGAGAACAGACCTATGCATGAGTGTAGCTGTCTTTGGTTAGTTGGTATTGGGTATCTCTGTATATCTTGCACGTGTGATTTACTTAAGGTGATTCCGCGCGGGGATACCGAATATCCAAGATATTCTATCTGGGCATAACCGAATTTGCATTTCGACAAATTTAACTTCAAACCTCGTTTACTAATTCGCTCGAGTAGTGTCTGCAGTAATGTCATATGTTCTTCAAAAGTAGCAGTCGCTATAACTATATCGTCCATGTAAATAATTACTTTCCTCGCCTCGACTAAGTCTCTAAATATATCATTTATAAATCTCTGGAAGACGGCCGGGGCATTCTTGAGTCCGAACGGCATTTTTAGATATTCATATTGTCCAGTGGGCGTCACGAATGCAGTATATGGAACGGATTCTGGTGACATTTTAACTTGGTGGAAACCATTTTTAAGATCCAAAACCGAAAACACCTTTTTGCTCTCAAGATATTCTATACAATCTTCTATTAAAGGCAAAGGGTAGTTATCCCGTACAGTTATTTTGTTCAAACCCCTATAATCTACACACAGGCGCCTTTGGCCATTCCTTTTCTTTACAAGGACTATGGGAGAAGCATATGGAGAATTACTCGGACGTATGATTCCATCAGACTCGAGATCTCTTAATATATTTTGAACTATGGTTCGTTCGGCGTAGGATAAACGTCTAGGCGAGCAATGAAACGGCACGTCAGTGGTTAGGTGTATTTTCATTTTATATTCCATTGGTTCTACTCTGGGGTCTTTCGGATGTAAATAATAATTTTCGATCAGTCTATTTAGTTCCGCGCGTTGACTGGGAAGTAATATAAAATCTATATCTAACTCTTCGTTTAGGCCGGCAATTTCGATATTGAATATATCCGGCATTTCGGCAGAGGCACTACAGCCGGCACTAACACCCTCGCTTAGAATGGTCCTACTTACAATGTTGTTAAGTGGCTTATGAGCTCTCGAGAGGCTAAACCTATTTAAGATTTTAACCAAATCGTTCGACGGGGGAGTGCAGGAAATTTTGTTTCCACAGGATACTAGATCACTTTTGCTATATTTAGTTTTTATTTTAGTTAGTCGTATGTTAAACAACTTTAAGAAATCTCGTCCAAAAATAACGGGCACTAGCATATCATTATCTGGCAAAATATTAATTTTAATGTTTTTTATTTCATTTTTAAATTTTACAAAACATGGTATTTCACAAAGTATATTTAACTTGAGTCCGCCAATGCTGCGATAGTTATGTTGCAGATTGCTTAACGATACTAAGTTGCGCGGCACACAAGATTGCTTCACAAAGCTAGTTGGACTACCCGTGTCAAAAAGAGAAATGAATTTGTTAAAATCTGCACTCTCCCGCGGATTGGTCTTAAAAGCAATACTTACAAAGTTTAGTGATTCCAACTCTATGAGTTCATCTTCTAGAACGGCAGCAACTTGTTGATCGGCAATCGGCTTCAAAATTTTCCTTGGATAAGTGCATGAGTAGTGGTCGTGTCCCATTTTCCAGCAACGGAAACAAGATCCGCTGGGGCGCATCGGATACGGGCAGTTTGGCTTTATATGCCCCCTCATAGAACAATTGAAGCAGAGCGGTTGGCTGCTCTTTCCAGCTTCGTTGCTTATCCTTCCTCCAGTGGATGGTTTAACGGCGACATAGTAGCGGTTCACCAGCCTCTTCAGCTCATCCAGTGACTGCGCTGGCATGAGTAGGTTGACATTATTTATTTTGTTGCCGATCCCGTCCAGAATTAGATCAATAACGTCAGTTTCCCGGATGCCTCCCTGCCTTGCCAAAGCCTGCATAGTCAAAATATAGCAATGCAGGGACTCCTCTTGTTGCTTCCACTTGCGCTCAGTCAGTGTTCGATATACGTCCTGACGACTGACTGCACTATCGAATTCTTCGATGATTGCCTTCTTTAAATCTCGATAGTTAAGCGCAGACGTCGTTGTTAAAAATACTCGAGCAGTACCGTGTAGAGAGCGGCGTAGGCTTAGCAACCTGAATTGGTCGTCTGCATTGACTGTACGCATAATTTCTTCGAAATCCTCAAAGAAATGGTGCACTGTTCGTGTGGACTTGTCACCAGTAAATTTTGGTACCGCATGCTCGATATCTGCAAACGAGGCTCTGCATTCGGTAGGCCTGCTCATCATGTTTTCCAACTCAAAAATTTGTCGCTGTAGCTCCAACAGTTCTCGCTTCTTCCTAAGTTCACAAAGCTGCTGGTCCACGTCATTGCGCACAGCGGCAGTGGAGTATTCGTTATTGGCGGCAACGGTATCAGTTGCAGCGACAATATTAGTGGCGGCGGCGGCGGCAGAGTTAGTGGTAACGGCGGCGGCAGAATTAGTGGCAGCGGCGGCGGCAGAGTTAGTGGTAGCGGCGACGGCAGAATTGTTGGCAGCGACGGCGGCAGTATTAGTGGCAGCGGCAATGTTGGTAGCAGCGGTGATATTAGTGGCGGCGTCGGCAGAATTGCTGGCGACGGCAGCACCAGCAGCAGCAGGGTGCGAAGCGACGACAAATTCGGTGGTGGCGTCAAAAGCGGCAGAGCGTTCGCCGGGGGCAGCGGCAGTGTTAACGGTACCTCCGTTAGGGCTCATGGTACCGGTGGCGGCAACGGTATTTTCGACACGTGTACAAGGCTTTTCGATTCCCGAGGCCCTGGCCAAGGTAGCGTTGTCGTCCAGGGTCACCGGGCCTTCCGTGTCGGATATGTTTTCCTCGTCCTCATCGTAAGGCGAATGGCTGATGCGGTGTTCGACGTATAGGCGCTTAAGTTGGGCTACTGTGGCCGTCGTCGGGAAATTCACGCCAGCCTCCATAAGCGCATCGGCGAGATACTGCTTCGTAAGTCGTTGCGGCATTTTACGAAATTCTTTTGGAGAATGGCAATGGGTACTTACACCCCACACCTGAAAGCTATTACCTCCTGGGTAAATGCGAATACTAATTTTTGGGTTTTCCTTTTATTGTGCTTGTGGAAGCACGTTGAATTTTATTTTTACAATGTGTCCTCTGCTCGGTCAAAAGTATATTGAAAAAACGAACAAACGAGAAGAGTAAGAAAGGCAGGGTTGCTATTATCCAACAGAGTTGCATTCGCACGCAGGGTTGCAACCGGCACAACAGAGTTGCATTCGCACACAGGGTCGCAACCGGCGAGAGAAGTTAAAGAATGATAATAAGTTGTTAACAATTTATATATTTTTTTTTTTGTTAAATTTTGAATTTACCACTCAAAACTATTTTAAGCAGTTAAGTACAATATAATTACAGGTTAGTCAACTTCTGCTCTCGTGCAGTTTTTTTTGGAATACTTCTTCCGTTGTAGCAAAAGGATCGTGCTCGGTGCGCATTTGTTGGAGCAAGCGTCTTCTACACATCATACGGCGTCTGGCCCGACGCATTATAATGTTGTGTAAAAATAATTGCCCCATTATTATAGTATTTTTATTCTTTAAAATCACTTCCCTTTTTTTGTTATTTCACTTAATATTTCTATTCAATATACATATTTGCGTGTAAACAATGCACAGCTGACAGCGCCAAGGCCTGCTCGTTACCTGATCTTTCAATTTGTCTTTCGAAAATAAGAAAATAGCTTTCAAGATAGTTGCCAGAATAGACATCGGTTACACGAAAAAATTTTGTACTTTGAAAGACTGTAGGGAATTGAAAGACTGTTGCTAGAATTACCCTGTAAATCAAGACGTTTTAGAAAAGTTCTTTGGAATAATACGCTCGAAAGGTGGATAACACGAACAACCAGATCGTTAAGAATTTAAGTAAAGGCTACAAAGCTACCTGTTAGGTAACAGCCTTAGCGTTTTGTCCAACGCCGCAAATGTAGAGGAAGACGACACACCGGATAGAGAAAAATTAAATTGTCCATTAACAGGTACTTAGGGAGTTCACCAGCCGTGTTACTTGTCGTATATGTATCTTTAGTCCGCTATTAAAATAACAGTGGAACGTGTAAGCGCACTGTTTCGTTTACTATTGTATGAGATATTCAAGCAATAAATCTCTTATAATAAACTTATAATATGTGTACGCACATTTCCATTTAATTCTATTTTAGAATTTTCAAAAAAAAATTATCTGAAACGACGATAAACAGAAAGAGCTGATCGAATAACACAAACAAATAACACACTAAACATACGCAATAAAACAAATTACACGGCCTGTGAACTCCCTAACTATATACATATATTTACTGTTTATACAAATGAATTCATAATATATTTAATCTTAGGTAAATTTTTTTTTTAATTTGTGATATGCTACCTGACATTGACGAGAGCCAAAACGAACAACTACAATGTCTTGCCACCGTCTAAGAAATGGTATTCCTGAAATTGTAGCACCGAGCCCAGATGGGACGTTAACTTGGGAAGACCGCCTTATGGAAAGCGTTTTAATAAAGCCTAATAATGGACTTTAAGCCTCTTGAATGAACTAGAAATGGCTTAATTATTACTGACGACTATAAAGAACACGTTGCGGAAGCATTACAAGTAAATTGCGACTTGAAAGTGAATTTTAAACAATATCAAAATGCATATACCATGAAAAGTAAATTAAATAAAACCGTAAATTGAACTTTCTAATAAAAATATGAGTTTAGTAATTTTAAAATCATTCAGTTGCTTATGGTAATACATACATATGTTGAATTTGTAAATTGCAGCATATATAGATCCTTACATGCAGATATATACATTTATACGTACATTTCGGACGAAGCAAAGTTTTGTTTGCCTCCATAAACATACTTACATATGTACGTAAATACTAGGATGAGTCCGGAGTACAACATGCGACTAAACAACTTCTGATCTCTTTATATGGAATGAACTGTTCGCTTTTGTCGGCTTTTATACCCGAATGAGTATAAATGAGGACCAGTGTATTTATGAAAACCAAAATAAAAATCATGCTCTGAGTGAGATTCGAACCGGTTCCCTGAGAGTTGCTAAGCGAATGCTCTTCTTACATGCCAACGACGGGCATACAATTTTTTTGCCTAATACCCGAATTGTGTAACTCAGTCTCATCTCAAGTCTCAAAATTAGCTAGAGATAATTGCTTTTCCTCGCATTCACGTTCTTTTCTTTTGTTTGTATTTTGATTTTTTGTGACCTGCTCATCACCAGGTCACTATTTAGAGACTTTATTTTGAGACGAGAGGCTTTATTTTGAAACTAATGAATAAAGTGCGAAATACCAAAATACAGTGCTAGATATTGATGAAATTCTTCGTTGTTTAACGCAGAGCAAACGAATTGCGCACAAATAAAATAAAACAAGGCTTTTGATTTAAATTATATATATTCGCTTTGACGGATTAGTTGTAATGGTGTTGATTGTATGAAGAAATTAAAAGAACAGAACAATTGCTAAGAGTGAAAGAGTAACGTTTCTATACAAAAACAATAAAGCAGAGTTACCAACGTTACAGTATTTTGTTTTAGACAATGTAAAACTCAACACTCCCACTCATTGTTTACAAAACAATATATAAAATAAAATGAGCAAAAAAACTTAAAATGTTAATTCCATTAAGTCGCACAAATATTTATGGTGATTTTTGTCCAAAGGTTTCGTAAACATGTCCGCAACCTGTTCATCAGTGTTAACATACTCTAAACTAAATTGCCCATCCTGAAATTTCTCTCTGATGAAATGGTATTGAACATCGATGTGCTTGGTCCTCTTGTGGAAAACTGAATTCTTAATCAACCGAATTGCGCTCTGGTTGTCCATATAAAATATTGTATGTAAGTTCGATTCAGGCAGCAAACCCTTCAACCATACCAGTTCTTTAATTGCTTGGCATGCTGCTACGTATTCGGATTCGGTCGATGATGTCGAGACCGATTGTTGTCTGACCGATGCCCAACGTATCACACCTGAGCCAATGTTAAAAACATAGCCACTTGTCGAACGTCTTGTTTCACTGTCTCCCGCATAATCGGCATCGCTGTAACCCACTAAGTTTAGTTGATCATCACTTTTATAAAGGATACCTAAGTTCGTTGCTCCCTTTATGTACTTAAAAATGCGTTTCACAGCGGTAACATGTGCTGTGGTTGGTCGCTCCAAGTATCGGCTTACAACCCCAATAGCATAGCTTATATCTGGCCGTGTACCAACAGCCAGATACATCAAACTTCCAACTGCTTCACGATATGGATATAAGTACTGCATCATGCTCGGCATTAACAAAGTCACCCAGATTTTGATTTTTGTCAATAGGCGTTGAGACAGCCTTGCATTCAATCATATCAAAACGTTTCAAGACTTTCTCAGCATAGGCTTGTTGATGAATCCGAATTGACCCATCTTGACGTTGATCAATTTGGATACCCAAAAAATATTTTGATTCATTTACTTTAACCTCGAAGTTTGTTTCCAAATATAAAATAATCGATTTGATTTCATATTCGTTGTTAGTTACCATCAGTCCATCATCAACGTATACTGCGATGATCGTAATTGTGTTTTTGTTTCGCCGCACAAACACACACGAATCAGATTCACTTTGCTTGAAATTAAAATTGCGGATGAACGAAGTGAATTTCTCGTTCCAACATCTCGATGCTTGTTTAAGACCATATAAACTTTTAATCAACTTGCACACGCGTCCACTGCCGTCATCATAACCAATTGGTTGCTACATAAAAATATCTTCTCGCAGCTCACCATACAAAAATGCAGTTTTAATGTCGAATTGCTTAAGTTGCATTTTATTCATTGCTGCTACCGAAAAAATTGTGCGTATTGAAGGGAACTTCACAACCGGACTGAACGTTTCCTCGTAATCCACACCATACTGTTGTGTGAATCCACGAATAACCAGGCGCGCTTTATATCGCTCAATTGAACCGTCGGTGTCCTCTTTGATTTTAAACACCCATCGATTATCAATCACCTTTTTGCCCTCCGGCGGGTCAACCAATTTCCATGTGCAGTTTTTTATGAGTGAATTAAATTCATCGTCCATTGCACACTTCCACTGTTGCGCGTTTGTTGAACTTATCGCTTCTGCGTATGTCTTCGGCTCAGCAACCGTTGCTAAATAACCAGTTTCAATTAGCCGACTCGGACGATTTACATGTTGCCGTAGACCATAACGTTGATCGCTTCGCTGAAATGTACCTTGTTCATGGAAGGCATCACTTGGTTCAACGTTTGTTTCATTCGAAGTAATCTCACCTTTACGGATATCTTCACCATCACTGTCGGTATCTTCTAAAACCACAAACCTTTTTGGTTCTACATCATTAAAACGAACATCACAGCTGAGAAACGTTTTTCTGTTGTTTGAATCATATAAACGGAAATTCTTGCTTGTAGGCTCAAATCCCACCAAAAACACCTTCTTCGTTTTCGGATCCCACTTCTTTCGATTCAATTGTTTCGGAATCTGAACATAGCATTCGGCTCCGAAAATTTTAATGTGACTCAAATATGGTTTTCGACCAAACCATTTTTCGTATGGGGTACTGCCGGGGCATTTACTGTTTGTTGTGCGGTTTAACAAATATGTTGTTGTACGCACTGCTTCTGGCCACAAAAACTTTGGTAAACCACTTGCAATAAGCTTTGTTCTTGCGCTTTATATAATCGTTCGGTATATGGTGTAACATGCTCGATCTGAATGCCCTCGCCTTTCAACAAATTTTTTACCTTTCTGTTGATAAATTCGGTTCCATTATCAAAACGGAAATGCTTAATTTGAGAACCATTCCACTTTTGGACCATGAGAATGAACGAATTTAGGCATCCGTGTACCTCATCCTTGGTTTTTAGCAAATATGTAAAACGAAACTTTGTGGCTTCATCTTTAATCAATAAAAAATAACGAATGGCATCGATACCAGCTTCCTCCATGGGTCCACACAAATCCGCATGCATATATTCTCCAGCAACTGATGATCGACAGATTGATTTTTTATGCATTGCTTTTGGCATTTTTCCATATTGGCAATCTTTGCAAAAAAAACGTTCTTCGTTTGTTAGGTTAACACCCGTAATCAACCCGTCTTTGCACATTTTCTTAATTGAATCAACGTTCACATGACCCAATCGACGATGCCAGTGTTGAAGTGAGGTAGCTGCTATATATGCACATTCGTTTATGCACAATCGAAAATCCATTTTGACTTGTCTAACCTCATTACGTTTACCAACCGCAACAATGTTGTTCTCCTTGTCAAGTACTTTACAACCGTCCTTCTCGAGCACTACTTGAAAACCTTTGTCAGTCATAACAACAGTTGAAAAGAAATTCTCAACAAAATCTGGAACATACAGTACATTTTCGAGACGATGCTGCTCCCACTAATTGTTAACTCTTGATTCAATAATAACTGTCCCAATGCCTCGTACTTCGACATGACGGCGATCGGCCATCTTCACTTGGCCGCCATATTCTCTTAATTCCGAGAACCACTCACGACGATAAGTCATATGACTTGTTGCACCCGAATCAACATACCAGTAGCTGGATTTTGAACAATTCATCTTTGTCTTTCAGATTTTTATTTTCTTTGCTACTTCCATATTTTTTTCTTTTATTATCATTTGATGAATTTTTAGACTTTGGACATTTTTTATCTTTCGCCCAATGCCCTATTTGACCACAAGCGTTGCATTTGGTTTTCTTCTTTAATTCGTTAATATTTGGTTTTAATTCACAACAATTTTAAATTCCTTTCGTTTGAATTTCGCAGTAAAAGCAGCATCTACTGTTGCGCATTGTTCATCATTTATACGGTTCAGATTGTCTTCTTCCAACTGTAAAGACGACATGAGTGTATCCACCGTACGAGATTCTTTTGTGTTATACCAAACAGTTTTGTAATTGTTAAATTTCATCGGCAAACTACTAATAATGCGCACCAGCTTTAATTTTTCGGATAATTTTTCGCCTTGCTGTTCAATTTCAGATGCTAACTGATATGTTTTGGCTACATACTCGGCCACTGATCCGTCATCTTTAATTTTTAATGAAAAATATTATTCATACAAGGTCATGACGCAAATTTCTGAGTTCTTCTCGTAAACACAATTTAGCTTGGTCATCATTTCTTTTGCTGTTTTACAAGCTAAAACGAGAGTTGCATGTTCGGAATCCAATGATTGAAATATCGCATTTATGGCCTTTCCTTCATTTCAAAGATATTTTTTTTTCATATGTAGAAGCATCGGCACCAGGTCTTCATCCTTCCAAATTTTTGGTTAAGTCACGTGCTTTCATGAACGCAGTTATTTGGAATTTCCATAAGCGATAATTAGTGCTATTTAATATATGACCGCTGAAATTATTGTCATCTTTTTTATTTCCGAAGGAATCCATTTTAAATTGATTTCAGGAGACAACACATTGTTCAACTCGTGTCCACATGTACGCTACGACGAGACGGCTAATAGAAATCAGCAATGTTACTTAGATGCAAAATTCAGCAAACTTAATTTATTTGTCGGAAGCTTCAGGGCCTATAACCTGATGAAATTCTTCGTTGTTTAACGCAGAGCAAACGAATTGCGCACAAATAGAATAAAACAAGGCTTTTGATTTAAATTATATATATTCGCTTTTGACGGAATAGTTGTAATGGTGTTGATTGTATGAAGAAATTAAAAGAACAGAACAATTGCTAAGAGTGAAAGAGTGACGTTTCTATACAAAAACAATAAAGCAGAGTTACCAACGTTACAGTATTTTGTTTTAGACAATGTAAAACTCAACAGATATATTACAAGCCTTTCTAACCACATAAACCCAACTGCTATTTGTTTATTAGATACCACTAACGAAACTATACGGCTAAAGCGCCGCCATATCTTAGACTTACCATTCCTCTAAAATTGAAATAAAAAAAAAGTGTAATAACTATAATGAAAGGCTAGAAATCTTAAGTTAAAATTATGTAAATAAGAACCCTACTTTAAGTGCTTCATTATAATGAACCCTATAATGAAGCTAAGCAATTTTTAAGTAATTTTGAATTGAATTTATACAACAAAAGAATGTATGTAAATATATCAAATTTTATACATATAAGATCTAATTTGCTGAATGTCTCATGTAAGATAGATTGCAAATAAAATATAAGTTAATAAAAAAAAAAAAAAAAATTTCAATAACAGTGTTGGTCATCACAGCAATTGTCACGCATTTACTGCGATGTCTAGTCAGAGTAGGAAATCTACTACTTTGAGAAAAGTAGCAACAGAAATTAAAAATACATTTTTGCTTTCAGGTTACATAAAAAATTTATCTCACAATATCTTAACATAATAATTATTTGGCAGCTATAAATTATTGATTTTCTTACAGTTTTATTTCTCTGAAGGGCCATACACATAAGACTTTCGCTTTGCTTTGGTTCAGAGTTTCACTTTGACAGATAAGTTGAAGACCTAATGTTATATGAGTGCAGCTAAATACAAGGCGAGAAAAGTAAAGCAAAACAAAACGAAGCAAAATCATGGCGAACTCTCAACTTTTGTAAACTTTTACAACCAACTGTTTACATTTTCATTTTATTTCAGCTCGCATATGAACACGATTTAGAAAATTCACTAGTATTTCATAATTTTTGCGAGTATATTTACTTTTAAAAAAAGAAAAAAGAGAAATATGAATTATTATTGTTATCAATATTGCATATTATATGGTTATGTACTTTACATAGATAGAATAATATGAGGAAAAGATGAATTGAAGCGATTGTGTTGACTACAATCAAGCGCTAATATCTGCTGTTAAAGGCATATGTATATAAGTTTAAAGTTATTATTGCAATATCTACCTTTTGCCTTATGCAAGCGTGATGAACAATCAGCATTTTGCTACCATCGGTGGTTCATTTGAATCGCGTGTCAATCCTTCCTAAACAAGTGAAAATAGCAAATGAAACATATCTTTGTTAACCACCCTCCCCGTTTTCTTAAACTCCCCTGGATTGTTTTTTATTAATTTTTTTCGAAAGATGCTGCAAGAAGACCTTTTACATCGTGGTCTTAATAAAGTTTATTACACTCGCGTATTTCAAACATTAGAATCATAACTACTACTTCCTACATACATATATATTAACAGGTAAACGATTGGTTCGTTGTCATGAACTCTCGCTTCCTATTTGCGGATTCCAGAGAACGGATGCATGCCTATGGTCTAGCCATAGAATTACAAAATAAAATTTTTGACGATACGAGTGGGTTGGTAGAAAACATGAGAGTGGAAATAAGATCACATTGCTACCATTTAAAAAAGTTAAGTTCAAAACCAAATTACATGCAAATTACACATATAATAAAATAGTAAAGTATTTTTTTGGTTTTCCACTTTGTAGGCATGCTTCAATCAAACAAGTTATTGTATGCTTATTTGCAACAGCGTTTCAATGTATGATACATTATACTATGTACCGCCTATAAGGGCTATTCTGGCAAAGATTGCTAAAGGCTTTCGAAAAATAATCAAATGACGGGTGGCAAGTTGGTTTGAAAGTTTTTGGTTATTCTAGCGCCGTAAGTATTACGAAAAAAGCTCTCTCGTTCACCAAATGTGGTGAAAAGCTATTTTGACAGCAAATATGTATGTATGTACATATTCTTTGCATTTTTAGGTATCCATAGATAATACAAACATTACATACGAAATCCTATACTTGGTGTATACATCCATACCTATATACAACTGCATATGCATCCTTGTTATCATTGTTAAAACGCTACATGCATATGTACATATACATATGTATGTATATACGTGTTTAACTTTTTGGGTATATACGGATATATACAATTACGTTTATATGTACATATAACTACAAAATAGTGCATTTTAATAAAATATGTATGTATAAATAGGATGTATATGGACTAGCGTTAATTATTATACTACTTTTACTGTTCTGCAACAATGAAATTAATTCCACCTGGGCATATACATATGTAATAAACATAAAATTGCAGTTTTTATTGTACTTTATTACCTCCTGGGTAAATGCGAATACTAATTTTTGGGTTTTCCTTTTATTGTGCTTGTGGAAGCACGTTGAATTTTATTTTTACAATGTGTCCTCTGCTCGGTCAAAAGTATATTGAAAAAACGAACAAACGAGAAGAGTAAGAAAGGCAGGGTTGCTATTATCCAACAGAGTTGCATTCGCACGCAGGGTTGCAACCGGCACAACAGAGTTGCATTCGCACACAGGGTCGCAACCGGCGAGAGAAGTTAAAGAATGATAATAAGTTGTTAACAACTCGGCCAATCTGACATTTGATCGACCTCGATCATAAGCTTAATTTTACATGTTGGTTTACTTAAGATAATACTAGTTAAACAATAATATAAATATCACATAATTAATATGTCTTAACTTAAGTTAAGGTATTGCTTTGCTCCTCGACAGATTCAGCCTCCATATTTTGCTCAAGCCACTTACGCATTCTATTTGCCTCAACCACACCGTCATAAGGGATCTGAGTTAATTGGCAATTCTCCAAGTCCGTTATAACGTATCTATCGTTTCCGATGTTTTTGTGTACGACGTAGGGCCCCTTGTATTTAGGGACAAGTTTTTTGTTAGTGCCGGCGGTAGTGTCTACGTTTCTAACTACGACGAAATCGCCTACTTCGTACTTTTTGGCTTTCCCGCAATGCTTCGAGTGATATTCCTGACTTCGCTCTTGGGAGCTTTGGATTGCTGCATCAGCATCGCGCCGGAGAATGAGCAAATCGCGTTCTTTCCGAGGACCAAGTTTATCCTCAAAGTACTCCGTAAATTCATCTATTGTTTCTCCTTTTTGCTCTACCCCAAACAAGAGCATACTGGGAGAACATTTTGTGGTACCGTGAACCGAATTATTTAACGCATATTCTATTTGTAGGAGCCTATTTGACCAATCAGCATGATCGATTGGGTCACTCAGTTTTCCCAACATGGTTTTAATAACTCGATTAACCCTTTCGACCTGTCCGTTGGCTTGCGGCGAAGCCACTGCGACCTTTACATGAACAACATTCCGCTTAAGTAGAAATTCCCCAAATTCTAAAGAAGTGAATGCAGATCCTCTATCAGATATAATTCGCCTCGGCCTACTGTAATAGCTGAAGTATTTCCCTAGCGCGGCGGTTACTTCCCTCGTACTCGTTGAGTTCGTCGGATATAGTTTCACAAATTTCGTGAAGCTATCAATTACAACCAAAATGTGCTTTCTTTTGGACTTTAGTGATGGTAACGGCCCGAAATGATCTATATGCAACGTGTCAAAGGGAACTGGTCTCTTAGGGATGCTATACAGGTGCCTCTCCTTTGCTCGCACCGGTTGAGCATACATGATGCATTTAAGACAATTACGAATAAAATGTTCTATCTTCCGGCGCATTTGAGGGAACCAATAATGGTCAAAGACTTTCCCCAGGGTTTTATCCACCGCCTGGTGACCGATTTTTTCATGTGCTACTCTTATTATATTGTCTTCCATCTCACGCGGTATATACAGAACCTTGCGACCATCGCGCCTAACTCTAAGGACAAGGCCATTCTCTAGTTCGAATCCCTTTACCTCTGCTTCCTGTAACTGGTCTCGTATGGCTTTGATCCTCTCGTCTCGTTCCTGAGCGATTTGTACCTGGAGTTCTATTTCGTCAATGTCGAAAGTCGCCCCCACTTGGCAGCGACTCAATGCGTCCGCATGCCCCATCAAAGCACCGCTACGGTGTACTATCTTGTAATCGTATGCTTCGAGCTCGAGAGCCCATCTCGCTATTTGCGGATTAACTTGTTTCCTCTCTAAGGTCATGGCAAGTGAATTGCAGTCTGTAACTATTTTGAATGGGATTCCCTCCAAGTAAACCCTAAATCTTCGTAAGGCATAAATTAAAGCTAATGTCTCTAATTCGAAGCTGTGATATCTGGCTTCAGCGGCGGAGGTACTCTTGGAAAAGTATGATATTGGGTGGAGTTTTCCGTCCTGTTGTCGTTGCAGTAAGACTGCGCCAAAGCCAGTTGTGCTGGCATCACAGTGAAGTTCCGTCTCTCTTGTGGGGTTATATATGGCTAGGATTGGAGGTTCTACCAGCTTGGCTTTAAGTTGTTTAAATGCGGCAAGGCACTGTTCATCAAAATTAAAATCAGTGTTTCTTTTCAACAAGTTAAGCAGTGGTCTTGCAATTGTAGAGAAGGACGGCACAAAGCGTCGAAAATAAGAGAACAGACCTATGCATGAGTGTAGCTGTCTTTGGTTAGTTGGTATTGGGTATCTCTGTATATCTTGCACGTGTGATTTACTTAAGGTGATTCCGCGCGGGGATACCGAATATCCAAGATATTCTATCTGGGCATAACCGAATTTGCATTTCGACAAATTTAACTTCAAACCTCGTTTACTAATTCGCTCGAGTAGTGTCTGCAGTAATGTCATATGTTCTTCAAAAGTAGCAGTCGCTATAACTATATCGTCCATGTAAATAATTACTTTCCTCGCCTCGACTAAGTCTCTAAATATATCATTTATAAATCTCTGGAAGACGGCCGGGGCATTCTTGAGTCCGAACGGCATTTTTAGATATTCATATTGTCCAGTGGGCGTCACGAATGCAGTATATGGAACGGATTCTGGTGACATTTTAACTTGGTGGAAACCATTTTTAAGATCCAAAACCGAAAACACCTTTTTGCTCTCAAGATATTCTATACAATCTTCTATTAAAGGCAAAGGGTAGTTATCCCGTACAGTTATTTTGTTCAAACCCCTATAATCTACACACAGGCGCCTTTGGCCATTCCTTTTCTTTACAAGGACTATGGGAGAAGCATATGGAGAATTACTCGGACGTATGATTCCATCAGACTCGAGATCTCTTAATATATTTTGAACTATGGTTCGTTCGGCGTAGGATAAACGTCTAGGCGAGCAATGAAACGGCACGTCAGTGGTTAGGTGTATTTTCATTTTATATTCCATTGGTTCTACTCTGGGGTCTTTCGGATGTAAATAATAATTTTCGATCAGTCTATTTAGTTCCGCGCGTTGACTGGGAAGTAATATAAAATCTATATCTAACTCTTCGTTTAGGCCGGCAATTTCGATATTGAATATATCCGGCATTTCGGCAGAGGCACTACAGCCGGCACTAACACCCTCGCTTAGAATGGTCCTACTTACAATGTTGTTAAGTGGCTTATGAGCTCTCGAGAGGCTAAACCTATTTAAGATTTTAACCAAATCGTTCGACGGGGGAGTGCAGGAAATTTTGTTTCCACAGGATACTAGATCACTTTTGCTATATTTAGTTTTTATTTTAGTTAGTCGTATGTTAAACAACTTTAAGAAATCTCGTCCAAAAATAACGGGCACTAGCATATCATTATCTGGCAAAATATTAATTTTAATGTTTTTTATTTCATTTTTAAATTTTACAAAACATGGTATTTCACAAAGTATATTTAACTTGAGTCCGCCAATGCTGCGATAGTTATGTTGCAGATTGCTTAACGATACTAAGTTGCGCGGCACACAAGATTGCTTCACAAAGCTAGTTGGACTACCCGTGTCAAAAAGAGAAATGAATTTGTTAAAATCTGCACTCTCCCGCGGATTGGTCTTAAAAGCAATACTTACAAAGTTTAGTGATTCCAACTCTATGAGTTCATCTTCTAGAACGGCAGCAACTTGTTGATCGGCAATCGGCTTCAAAATTTTCCTTGGATAAGTGCATGAGTAGTGGTCGTGTCCCATTTTCCAGCAACGGAAACAAGATCCGCTGGGGCGCATCGGATACGGGCAGTTTGGCTTTATATGCCCCCTCATAGAACAATTGAAGCAGAGCGGTTGGCTGCTCTTTCCAGCTTCGTTGCTTATCCTTCCTCCAGTGGATGGTTTAACGGCGACGGCAGGCGTTATTCGTCGGGTAATGCTGGAGCTTGGCTTAAGGTACTTTACATAGTAGCGGTTCACCAGCCTCTTCAGCTCATCCAGTGACTGCGCTGGCATGAGTAGGTTGACATTATTTATTTTGTTGCCGATCCCGTCCAGAATTAGATCAATAACGTCAGTTTCCCGGATGCCTCCCTGCCTTGCCAAAGCCTGCATAGTCAAAATATAGCAATGCAGGGACTCCTCTTGTTGCTTCCACTTGCGCTCAGTCAGTGTTCGATATACGTCCTGACGACTGACTGCACTATCGAATTCTTCGATGATTGCCTTCTTTAAATCTCGATAGTTAAGCGCAGACGTCGTTGTTAAAAATACTCGAGCAGTACCGTGTAGAGAGCGGCGTAGGCTTAGCAACCTGAATTGGTCGTCTGCATTGACTGTACGCATAATTTCTTCGAAATCCTCAAAGAAATGGTGCACTGTTCGTGTGGACTTGTCACCAGTAAATTTTGGTACCGCATGCTCGATATCTGCAAACGAGGCTCTGCATTCGGTAGGCCTGCTCATCATGTTTTCCAACTCAAAAATTTGTCGCTGTAGCTCCAACAGTTCTCGCTTCTTCCTAAGTTCACAAAGCTGCTGGTCCACGTCATTGCGCACAGCGGCAGTGGAGTATTCGTTATTGGCGGCAACGGTATCAGTTGCAGCGACAATATTAGTGGCGGCGGCGGCGGCAGAGTTAGTGGTAACGGCGGCGGCAGAATTAGTGGCAGCGGCGGCGGCAGAGTTAGTGGTAGCGGCGACGGCAGAATTGTTGGCAGCGACGGCGGCAGTATTAGTGGCAGCGGCAATGTTGGTAGCAGCGGTGATATTAGTGGCGGCGTCGGCAGAATTGCTGGCGACGGCAGCACCAGCAGCAGCAGGGTGCGAAGCGACGACAAATTCGGTGGTGGCGTCAAAAGCGGCAGAGCGTTCGCCGGGGGCAGCGGCAGTGTTAACGGTACCTCCGTTAGGGCTCATGGTACCGGTGGCGGCAACGGTATTTTCGACACGTGTACAAGGCTTTTCGATTCCCGAGGCCCTGGCCAAGGTAGCGTTGTCGTCCAGGGTCACCGGGCCTTCCGTGTCGGATATGTTTTCCTCGTCCTCATCGTAAGGCGAATGGCTGATGCGGTGTTCGACGTATAGGCGCTTAAGTTGGGCTACTGTGGCCGTCGTCGGGAAATTCACGCCAGCCTCCATAAGCGCATCGGCGAGATACTGCTTCGTAAGTCGTTGCGGCATTTTACGAAATTCTTTTGGAGAATGGCAATGGGTACTTACACCCCACACCTGAAAGCTATTACCTCCTGGGTAAATGCGAATACTAATTTTTGGGTTTTCCTTTTATTGTGCTTGTGGAAGCACGTTGAATTTTATTTTTACAATGTGTCCTCTGCTCGGTCAAAAGTATATTGAAAAAACGAACAAACGAGAAGAGTAAGAAAGGCAGGGTTGCTATTATCCAACAGAGTTGCATTCGCACGCAGGGTTGCAACCGGCACAACAGAGTTGCATTCGCACACAGGGTCGCAACCGGCGAGAGAAGTTAAAGAATGATAATAAGTTGTTAACAATTTATATATTTTTTTTTTTGTTAAATTTTGAATTTACCACTCAAAACTATTTTAAGCAGTTAAGTACAATATAATTACAGGTTAGTCAACTTCTGCTCTCGTGCAGTTTTTTTTGGAATACTTCTTCCGTTGTAGCAAAAGGATCGTGCTCGGTGCGCATTTGTTGGAGCAAGCGTCTTCTACACATCATACGGCGTCTGGCCCGACGCATTATAATGTTGTGTAAAAATAATTGCCCCATTATTATAGTATTTTTATTCTTTAAAATCACTTCCCTTTTTTTGTTATTTCACTTAATATTTCTATTCAATATACATATTTGCGTGTAAACAATGCACAGCTGACAGCGCCAAGGCCTGCTCGTTACCTGATCTTTCAATTTGTCTTTCGAAAATAAGAAAATAGCTTTCAAGATAGTTGCCAGAATAGACATCGGTTACACGAAAAAATTTTGTACTTTGAAAGACTGTAGGGAATTGAAAGACTGTTGCTAGAATTACCCTGTAAATCAAGACGTTTTAGAAAAGTTCTTTGGAATAATACGCTCGAAAGGTGGATAACACGAACAACCAGATCGTTAAGAATTTAAGTAAAGGCTACAAAGCTACCTGTTAGGTAACAGCCTTAGCGTTTTGTCCAACGCCGCAAATGTAGAGGAAGACGACACACCGGATAGAGAAAAATTAAATTGTCCATTAACAGGTACTTAGGGAGTTCACCAGCCGTGTTACTTGTCGTATATGTATCTTTAGTCCGCTATTAAAATAACAGTGGAACGTGTAAGCGCACTGTTTCGTTTACTATTGTATGAGATATTCAAGCAATAAATCTCTTATAATAAACTTATAATATGTGTACGCACATTTCCATTTAATTCTATTTTAGAATTTTCAAAAAAAAATTATCTGAAACGACGATAAACAGAAAGAGCTGATCGAATAACACAAACAAATAACACACTAAACATACGCAATAAAACAAATTACACGGCCTGTGAACTCCCTAACTATATACATATATTTACTGTTTATACAAATGAATTCATAATATATTTAATCTTAGGTAAATTTTTTTTTTAATTTGTGATATGCTACCTGACATTGACGAGAGCCAAAACGAACAACTACAATGTCTTGCCACCGTCTAAGAAATGGTATTCCTGAAATTGTAGCACCGAGCCCAGATGGGACGTTAACTTGGGAAGACCGCCTTATGGAAAGCGTTTTAATAAAGCCTAATAATGGACTTTAAGCCTCTTGAATGAACTAGAAATGGCTTAATTATTACTGACGACTATAAAGAACACGTTGCGGAAGCATTACAAGTAAATTGCGACTTGAAAGTGAATTTTAAACAATATCAAAATGCATATACCATGAAAAGTAAATTAAATAAAACCGTAAATTGAACTTTCTAATAAAAATATGAGTTTAGTAATTTTAAAATCATTCAGTTGCTTATGGTAATACATACATATGTTGAATTTGTAAATTGCAGCATATATAGATCCTTACATGCAGATATATACATTTATACGTACATTTCGGACGAAGCAAAGTTTTGTTTGCCTCCATAAACATACTTACATATGTACGTAAATACTAGGATGAGTCCGGAGTACAACATGCGACTAAACAACTTCTGATCTCTTTATATGGAATGAACTGTTCCCTATTGTCGGCTTTTATACCCGAATGAGTATAAATGAGGACCAGTGTATTTATGAAAACCAAAATAAAAATCATGCTTCGAGTGAGATTCGAACCGGTTCCTCGAGAGTTGCTAAGCGAATGCTCTTCTTACATGCCAATGACGGGCATACAATTTTGTTGCCTTAGTGCGTCGAATACAAGTGCATCGTTTATCATACCCAAAAGAGATGAACACAGGGCTAATCTGCAGTTATACCCGTTTGAGACTTGTTGCGACTAATTAATATCCAATTGTACCCAATATAGACTAATTCCGGAATACTCTCTTTAGAAGTTAGGTTAGGTTAGTCTGGGTGGCTAAACGCCACTACGCCACACATAGAACGATAAGCCCCTGCGATACCAGTAGTGCGATTCAGTAACTTTTAACAACACGACTTGACGTGTTGTTAGCTAAAAAGATTTGTGGTTTGCAATAACGATTGTGCGATTCACTAACTCATACTAAACAACACTGAACATCTTATTTGCCCTATTTATTCTCATTGACAAAAAATGGCATCTCTGGAAACGAAGAGGCAAAAAAAAAAGATTGCACTTCATCCCGTCAATAGTTGGAGCATTGCGACTCAAATTCAGCAAACCAAAATGAAGTATACTTAATTAAAGTTATTAAATAGATTGTTTAAGTTTCTTGATGGATTTCTCTCAAGAGAATCAGGGGCTAGCCAGCGGAAAGTTTCATCGGCTCCATGGCAGGATGGAGCTGGAAAAGAAGTGGAAGAGATGGCTTCCATACAGAATGCCATCGAAGGTGGTGAAAAGTCCGCCGACCAATAGCGCACGGTAAGTAATAACCTTGTAATATTTGAATTTAAGTTAACACACCATAGCCACAAAAACAACTCAGATAGGCTGCTGCAGCAACCATCATCGCAGTAGCAGAAAACAAAGACACAACAATAGCCCAGATGTTAGCTACTACAAAACATCAACGTAGTAGCAGCAGTAACAAAAACAACAACCTCGTATGCAGGTCGTATGACAACACAGAACAGAAGCTTGCGAGTGCTGTCGAGAAGCAAGCAAATGTAGCGCTCTGAACGGTGAGAATTGCCAAGTCAGCAATTGGGCTTATGTGTGAAGCCATCTGGGGCTAGAAGCTTGGAAGCTCACAACTGCAGTGTAGGAATCACCGAGTCAGCGGGAAAATCTGACATTCCAGATGGAGCTGATCAGGTTAGGCATTAAGGTGCAGACACCGAAAAAGTTAGTTCTAACCACTCACTGTAACTGTAACCACTGCTTCCGCATAGCGGAGGAAATAAACTATTGTTCAACCATAAACAAATCTTTTACTGGCGCCCAACGTGGAGCCACGCGTAAAAAAGGATAAAGTTATTGTAAAGCCCTTATAAAAAGATACAGTTATTGTGAAGTCCTTATAAAAGGATAACGTAAAGTCCTTATGAAAGGATACAATTATTGTGAAATCCTAATAATACGCAACGTGGCCGTGAGCTCGAATCCCGCGTTCGCAGCTAGCCGTGACAACCAAAGTTGTCATTAAATTTTAGAATTAAAATAAAAAGTAACATTTAAAAAACAACAAAATTAAGGCTTTGCACGTCACGCCTAGACGTAGCCAGCGAGGGACCGAAGAGGAAATCAGAGGAAGCAGCTTACATACCAACTAAATATAAAATACGATAGTTTTAAACATGTAAGTAAAGCGTTTGGCATTTAAATAAATAAATAATTTTTTTTTGGTAATTTTTGTGCGTGGATCAATTATTTTGAAAGTATTAGGGAATTGATTCGGTAGTAGCGGTCATACACAGTTTTGTCTGAATAAGCGACGCTATTAGAGCTTTGTTAAAAGCTCGCCAGGAGCACGACATAGTTATCGTTACTATAATTTTTTCTTGTCTGTGTAGGGTTTTTTTGCGTTAGCTATGGACGCACAGACGATGCAAGATTTGATGGCAGCAGCCATAAGGACTGCCACAGAAATAACAAAAAGGGATTTTTAGGGAACTATCGATTCATTGACGAACAGACTGGCGACTTTAGAGGCCCCTTCAAGGGTTATCGAATACTTGTTTATTACAATCACCGGAAATGTTCAATGTGATGAATCTCTTGATGTGATCAAATCTCTGCCCGAATTCATCGGGACGCAAACACGATATGTTTCATGGAGAAACGCCGCTCAGGCGGCGTATAAATTGTACGAACCATATGAAGGCAGTTCCCGTCACTACCAAGCGATAGCGATCATTAGGAACAAGATTACAGGAGCAGCCGATACTGTTCTTGCTTCTTTCAACCCGGTTCTAAATTTCAAGGCGATTATCGCCAGACTAGACTTCACTTATTCCGATTAGAGACCCCTTCATATGATTGAGCAAGAGATGTCAACGTTGCGTCAAGGCAGCAAGAACCTTCCTTCAGTTCTACGATGAAGTAGAACGAAAACTTACTTTGCTCGTAAACAAAACAGTGATATCGTATAGTGGAAACGCTGAACTAATCAGCACCCTTAATCAAAAATATCGGCAGGATTCGTTAGGAGTGTTAATTTTGGGACTTAACAGGCCTCTATGCGATGTTTTGTTCTCCTCGAGACCTGCCGATATGCCCACAGCACTAGCCCTTGCACAGGAGTTAGAAGCTAACTAAGCCAGGTCTGCATTCGCCCAGTCGTTCCTCAATAGGAATGAACGACAGCTTGGAGCTATTCAAAGAGCAACCCCGTTCACTCCCCAAAATCTCCCTCAATATCGAAGGGTGGAAGCTGGCCGACAGGACGTGGCTTCGATGGTAGTCGATACATCCCTTTCATACCATCGACAGAATATACAGCAATTGCGTCAATCGATTACCCAGGGCCAGGAAAATCAACCAGGATCCACTGTGCACCCTTTTCCTCAGAGGAATTCGTTCAATAATTACCGGGTCCAAGGGACGCAAAATAGCAGAGAGGTAGCTCAAAAGAGGCGAGTGGAAAGCGACAGACAGACAGCACCAAAGCTGCAACGCATAAACCATCTTGGAACGCAGGGATATGGTGACGAGAAGCAAGGGTGTGATGAAGACTATAGTGACGACCAGAATATCAATAACAGCGAAGACATACAGCACGACGATCAATACTTGGACCAACCTATTGATGAAATTAATTTTTTTAGATCTGCCATATGTTAGCAGATCATTTGCAGGAAGGGAATTAAAATTTTTGATAGATACCGGTGCCGCGAAAAATTATGTTAAAAACTTCGAGTTCCTTAAGGGCATTAAGAAAGTCGAGAAGTCCTTCCTTGTTAACTCAATCCACGGAACGGATAACATCGAACATAAATGCACTATACATTTCTTTGACAAAAATGCTCAATTCTATATTTTGACATCTCTCCAGACTTTTGACGGTATCATAGGGTTTGACTTCCTTAAAAAATAGGCGCAGATCTAGATATTAAGAACGGGATTATTCACTATAATGGGAAAAAGGAAAACCTTAAGCATTTCCCTTGTCGAGAAGTAAACGCTATTCTGCCCACTAATAATCGCGAAAACCGAATATCAAAACTGATAAAAGAGCACTCAGGAGTTTTTGCTGCACCAAATGAGTCATTACCTTATAATACAAATATTGAAGGGGCAATAAGAAACGTTGATGACAACCCAGTCTATTCTAAAACGTATCCATATCCAATGGCTTCAGCCGACTTTGTTAATCGAGAAATTTCCGATCTGCTCCACAACGGGATAATTAGACCTTCATGGTAACCATATAATTATCCAATATGGGTTGTAAGAAAAAGGGGCTTACCGAATCTGGAGAAAAAATATGCGCCTGGTTATTGATTTCAGGAAGCTTAGTGAGAAAACGATAAGCGAAAGATACCCTATTCCTGAAACTTCAGTCATCTTGGCTAATCTAGGGAAATCATCGCTTTTTACCACCCTTGATCTCAAATCTGGGTTCCACCAGATAAGACTAATAGAACGGGATAGTGATAAGACAGCGTTCTCCGTTAATAACGGGAAATATGAGTTCTGTCGACTTCCATTCGGCCTTAAGAATGCGCCTAGCATTTTTCAGCGGGCGATCGATGACGTTCTTGGAGACGAAATTGTCATGTTTACGTTTACGTTTAAGTGAAGTGAAGTAAAGTGAAGATCAGAACGTTAAAGATGTTAAACGTATTCTCAAAAAACTTTACGAAGCAAACATGAGAGTGTCACTTGAAAAACCCAAATTCATAAGGAATGAAGTAGAATTCCTTGGAGTCCTTGCCTCTAAGAATGGACTAAAAACATGCCCAGACAAAGTGCAAGTCATTGTCAAATATGAAACTCCTAAAACACTTCGTGCCTTGCGGTCCTTCCTCGGGCTCTCTGGGTGTTATAGACGATTCGTAAAGGACTACGCGTCAATTGTTAAGCCATTAACTAAATATCTTCGTGGCGAAAACGGGCATGTTAGTGCTAATCGTTCTAAAAACGTCCATATTCAGTTAGACGAGAGACAATAACAGCATTTGACAAAATCAAGGAAATCCTGGCTTCAGAGGATGTCTTCTTACTATATCCTGATTTTGCAAAGCCTTTCGACTTAACAAACGATGCGTCCTCACATGCATTGCGTGCAGTTTTGTCTGGGTTCACAAAGCAAACTTGAGGTAACAGCAAGAAACAGCACAGTACTGTCCGACCTTACAAACATAATTCATTCAGTAACACTAGGAAAGCATAACATAATTGATCCCAAAATTTTGGATAGCGGTGATGTTAAAATTTTGCTATTTGCCGAACACTTTGCCAATATTACTATAAGTGATATTTTAACAGCCTCTAAGCTAATAATATTACAGGATAGTGATAATATTTATTTTGTAATTAAGTATTCTAAAATAAGCAAAATTTGTGAAAAGGTTAGGCTTTTACCTGTATTTCATAATAAAAATATAGTTAGATTAGAAACAGATTTAGCAGAACACTGCGTTCCCTGCAAGCTGTAAAAATGCTACAACCCTTACATTTTGCCAGCCACTTGCTTTAGCCTCATGCGTAGAACAGCTATTAAACCATAACTCAGCGCAATGCAAAACAACCTCTGCAGAACACATCATCCCTATTGAAGAAACTAACGATGGACTAATAGTGGTAAACGATCAGCGCGTAGAGGTCACAGAGGGAACACGATCAGCCGTTACCATAAAGGGCACCTTCCTAGTTGATTTTGTTGTCCATACATAAACACTGTCATAGATTTCGTAATTTTTACCATTGCACTTCATTTTATAAATAACGTTGCTTTTTTCACCTTACGGTATTTTTAATTTTGTTCTCTTGAGTAAATTTTTTAATGTATTTATGGGCTATTTTCACTTCATCGTTTTTGTAGCAATCTGATTTGGTTAGGCGTTTTGATAAATTTGATACATAAATTACGGATTTATATTTAATTGGCTGTTTTGGACCTTGTTGGGATTTTCAGATAGTGATTTTCTTAATAATGTCTTAATTATATGATCCGGAAAGTCGTATGTTTTTAGTGTATTTTTTATTTTTTCTCTAGGTATTTGGGGTATATCTCGTCGGATATTTCCGACATTCCAACATTTAGAATTAAAGTTGATGATTCGTCCTGATGATGTTGGTTTCTTGTACCACCTGAGTTTCAATTGATTTCCTCGTCTGATTATCATAGATTCCATTAATTTTCCGTTTTCTTCCAGTGCTATTGTAAATGTAATATTTTTGTGAAAAGAATTTAGTGCGATAATGTATTTGCATAGTCCATATGATGGTGATCCAATGGATGAGCAAATCGGTCGGAGTGGTGTTCCTTCCTTGTGTAACTTAGGTAGTCCATAAATCCTTGGTGGTAACGCTGTTGTTGTAGTGAGGTTATTTCTTTCGGCCTTAGAAATGAGTTCCATTTTAAACAGTCTGTCTACTAATTCATTATTTTTATTTTGTAACCTCGATGTTGGATCCTGTCTCTGAATTCGATATGTTGTCAAGTCATTCAGTATATTAGTCATTTTATTGTTGTATTCATCAATATCCATTACTACTGTCTTGTTTCCCTTATCAGATGTTAAAATTCTAACATTTTCATTTTTTCTCAGAAATTTTCGTGTACGTTCCACTGTGTCTGATATTGCACTATCCATTGTGCTTTGCTTATTTGTTGTTGTATGATTTTTGATCATTACAGAGGATTTATACAGACGTTGAACAACAAAGAACAGCAAGAAGAGGAGGCGCGCACGCCCCCTGTATTAGTCTCTGATATATAATAGTTATAGAACATACCACTTGAACATTTATTGAGTGGCCTCCTTTTGGCAAACATAAACATGATCAATATTTTTGGATGAAGTCATTATTTTTATATGCGAGCTGTCAATGGCTCCAATGACCCTTGGAAATCTAAACTTTTCACAAAACCTATGGAAGTTAATGATTATAAACTTGTTTTAGGTATTATTACTTTTTACTTTACATTTCTTTTACAGCCTGTTTTTCTTGAACTAGTGATGGAAACTTCAAATATCTTGTTAATAAGTATTTGTCCATGATATTGGCGATTTCCCTAGTGCTTCTGCTAGCGCTGCTTTGGGTTACATTTAGTAACAAGTCTTGTCCCACTGAACGTTGTTAGCTTCCTGTAAAGATATCGTTTCAGTTAATGTAATAAATAGTGAATGTTCATAAATGTATTTACATATATTTATACATACATACATTGGGCGAAAATTCGCAATGCTACAAGAAACCTTAAATTTTTCGACAATCCAAAACTTGATTTCCTTTGCGGCATAAAAGGTCGGATTTCATTTCAATAAAACGTTCTTCAGAAGTAGAGAAATCGTCCGTGGATTCCCACAACAATTTTCTTTTGTTTCGCGAACGGTTCCTTAAAGTTCGCTGATAATTCATTTATATTCACAACACTTTTTTTTTTTTTTTGAGCTTTGGATTCTTAGCCGGGAAGTAGATTTCCACAAAACGCCAGCTTGTTCCTCTTGGTATGGTTAATGTATGTGGTCAAGATTAATATAAGATACACGTTGTGCGTTGAGCCAGATTATCCTTGATGATAAGTTGGTTAAGCGAGTGGGTTAAAATCCCGTGCTGGTGTCTCCATTTTAGACTTTGTTCCGACAGCACTGTTTTGGCGCAGTGCTTAACAAGGCTTGAGCGACGTGTATACGGTATTCTAAAATTTAAACTTTATTAATATACGACAAAAATTTGGGAAATGTAATTTAATTTTTTTTTAAATTTATATTGGCTTTTTGTAGAAACCTAGACAGTTGCGTGATTTTGGCTGTGTTCATGTCTTTAAAAATCTCTAAGAATGAGCAATGGTTGTCAAAAATTGTATAATATCTCCTGGTGTTTACCAGCCTTCCACACTGAAAGCTTTGATGGATATATCCATCAATCTGGTCGCAACAGCATCGCGTTGAGTCTGCTACTTTTATTCTGTAAAAATAAGTTTTGTCATAGGTGTGGCCCGTCAGAATACGGTTTAATCTTTTCAATTCTACAGGGGGGAGCAGAATTTTCTTAAACCAAGTAGTATTTCTCCTCGTTGTAAAAATGGAGGCAAATAAATTTGGATGATTTATGGAGTAGGCCAGAAAACCATTATACCAGTTACTAAATATTTCTTCCTTAATCTGCTTATAAGCTTCGTCAATTGTATATATGCATTGTCTCATAGGGCTGTTTATCACCGCCTGTCTGGCAATTTCATCAGCTTTCTCATTACCTTCTATACCTTTATGGATGGGCGTCCAAATGATATCTATTATTAGATTATGTCCGTCAATAAAATTTAAAATTTTGCATGCAATGCTATTTGTGGTTGGCGGGTTTTGCAGAGTGTGGCAAGAAGTCAAACTGTCAGTGAATATTGCCATTTTGTAATAGTTGTTCTTTATGGCTATTCGGATAGATTCCTCAATGGCAAGCAGATCTCCAAAACTAGAGGAGGCTTTAAGGAGTTTAGGAAAGAATGTTCTGACTTGTCAGAAAAGTTACAAATGCCACAGCCTGTGATTTGATTTGAAAGTGATGCATCTGTAAACATTACCTGATATTTGTTGTAGGTGTAGTCATTTAGTAAACCTCTGTAGTGTGCCTTTAGAAATTCAGGTGACAGGGAAAGTTTGTTTGCACTAAAGGTTTTTCCTATAATCCTTATATTGGATGTTGAGGGGCATCGAACAACCACATCAAGGCGATCAAAAATGTGCTGGTATTGGCGATAATCCACCGACTAGCTGGAGTCCAGGGCAGGGTTTGATGTTATGAGGTGAACAAACGGATCATTTAAAGCAAATAACTTAATTAATTCCTTAGCAGTGAGCCAGATGGCCCATTCAGAAGGAGGTAATTCATTTGCCAAAGCGAATATAGTGAAAACCGGAGTTGACGGTGTTAGACCCAAGGCTCTTCGCAGAAACTTATTTTGTAGAACAGAAATTTGATTGAAAAAAGTTTTGGGGCCATTGGCAGCTGTGGTGTAGCCATATTCAATTTTAGAACGTACAACCGATTTATAAATATTTAAGGCTTGCCGTGGATGTAATCCTGATCTAATGTTCATTAAATATTTGAAAAACGTTATGTTGGATGATGCGGCCTTCACTGTGGATACACAGTGGTCTTTGATAGTCATTGAACAGTTAAGAATTCTGCCGAGGACTATAGACTCGTTAACTTGACATATTTTCTCATTGTTATTGAAAACATCAATTACCTTCCTTACGCCTTTGGTGACATGCATAACATTGGTTTTGGTGGCGTTAAAGGTAAGATTGAGTGAGGTACACTCAGCAGCAAAAAGGTTTAATTTTAATTGAAGGTTGCTCACAGCATCATCCCAATCCAGTCGATGTAAAGGCTTTCAATACCAAGGTCTATAAGTTTATTTTTTAGTACACTTACATCCACACAATTGTATGCGTTGGAAATGTCACTAGAGCACAGTATCACCTGTTTCTTGTTGGTTCTAAGGATTTGTATTTGATGCATCATCTGATTTATGCAGGTGGTTGTTGATTTGTTTTTCCTCTAAGCAAAAGTGTTGTAAGGAAGCGTGCAGCTAGAATCAAAAATTTGGCTTAGTCTGCTTTTAATGCATGTATTGATGATTTTGAGCATGACTGAAATGAGAGATATTGGTCTGAAATTTTGATATTGGCTTAGATCCTTTCCCCTTATTGGTATCGGAACAATCCTTATTTTTTTCCACTGACTGGGAATTTGATTGCTTAGAAAGATATTATTGATATCTGTTTTGAAGGAGTTTAAGGTTGTATCAGACAGAGCTTTAAGCATCATGTAGGAGATTTTATCAATGCCAGCTGCTGTATCTTTTTTCCTCCTAACCACGTCACTAATTTCATCATATGTGATGGCTAGATCATGACAAGGCTGAACAAATTTGTTAATTCCTTCACTGGATGGGTGTGCTGCTACTTGAGATTGAAGCCTTTCTAAGTATTGCTGATTTTTCTCCTCAATCCATAAGCCTACATTATCCTGATTGTAATCTCTTCTTAGAGCTTTCACAAAACGCCAAGTTTTCCTGCCCATTCCCCTATTTATTTCATTAATTTTAATGTTGAAATTATCCCTTTTAGCTGACTTGACTTCTTTTTTCCACATCTTTTTGGCTTCCAGCAGATTATCAAAATTTTCTGGACTTGGATGCTGTTTAGCCTTTTAGCTGCAATAATCATGAATCTATAACACTTTTCAACCTTCGAATTCCACCAGGATTTAGGTGTTCTATTGTTTTTTGTTGAAAAAGTGGCATCGTTGATACTTTCATTAATTTTAAGTTCTAGATCTTGGATGTTCGGATCACATTCGATATCATTAAGCGAGTTTATGAGTTTCTTCTTTGACAAAAAGTTCCAACAGTTCCTGACTATGCCCTGACTTTCAATAACTACAGGAAAATGATGGCTGCCACCAATACGCACCTGGTCAACAGACCATTTGCAAATTGAATGCAAATTGGTAAATGCAAGACCTAACACAGATCCATGAGTGGATCTAATGTCCCTTTTGAAGGTTATACTACCATTATTAATATTTTGCAGACCCGACTGTTGTATTATGTTTAGTAGATGTTTGCCACGATTTGAATCCACACTATCTCCCCAAACAAGGGATCTAGCATTGAAGTCGCCAACCAAAAACACATTGCTGCGCGGTTCCAGGAAATTCAAAACTCTGTTCATTTCATCTCTAAAATTGCCAATATTGAGGTTTGGGGAAAAATAAATACTACAGATAGTTGCATTAGGGGACAGATTTTTAGTTTCAATTATAAGAATATCATAAATAGACTGAAAATGTATTTTTTTTTAATTATTGTCCTTTCTAATGGCAATGGCAACACCACCATAACCATCAGCGCGATATTTTTTTAAAAGATTGAAATTTATGATTTTCCTATGAGGAGTACGACTGGATAGAAATATTTCACTGAAACAAGCAATATGAAATTTATATTTATGAAGATAAAATTCTAAAGCATCTAAATTGCCACGTAAAGATTGACAATTATATTGCAATATTTTCATCAATTTGGGAATTGTTTAAACTGTTAATCTCCGCCACATCTCTTTGAGATGTGATCATGTCAAATTGTCCTTTTAAAAATTGTACTTGATCCAAAAGTTCAGAGTTTTGGTTTTCTATAACCAGTTTTTGAGTAATTTTTAATATTTCGGAAATGAGGCGCTCAAACTGCGAAGCTATGCCCTTTTGGTACTGAGGCGTGTTAAAAACTGGATGGCTAGGAGCTTTGGCCGTCGCACGACGGAATGGTTCTTTGATTGGAGAAGGCGAGCTCACTACTGTTCTTCTAACAATCTGACTGTAGGTTTTTTGTGTTAATTTCCTATTTATATTATCGTCCCCATCTACGATATCTGCAGTTTGTTCTCCTTAAGTAGGAAAGATTTTGTCATCAACTTCTAGCAAGCTGAATCTGTTATTTCTAGGGAAATATTGCTCTAGGACCTCGCGCCTTGAAAGTTTCTTGATCGCCTTGATGCGATTGATTGATTGCTCTTTTTGCCAATGTGGATAGACATCTTTATATTGGCCGAGAGCCACCACATAAAATGCATACACTTGACTTGCAAGGAGAGTCCTTACATTCCACCCTACCACACATAAGACATCTCTCTTTGCTCTTACACGACAGTTTTGTGTGTCCAAGACGTCCACAATTATTGCATTGCCTCAAAGGAGGTATATAAACATCAACAGAAAGTTTTGTATTATTATAGTTAATAGATTTCTGGATTTCATTTCCCGCAAACCCTATTTTGACTGTGGTTGTAGGTACGTAAGTATTACTAATAGTGTCTTTTCTGGTGAAACGCCTCACCGAAAGAATTTGTATTGAGAACATAGCTCCTCCCTAATACTGGTTTCGTTAAAACATGTTGTTACCACACCATATATTTCAAGAGCTGTTTTAGGAATAAAGGGTCTAAGGACACGTTTGGTAACTC
Organism: Philophylla caesio; assembly: GCA_963971545.1. Classification (NCBI taxonomy): domain Eukaryota; kingdom Metazoa; phylum Arthropoda; class Insecta; order Diptera; family Tephritidae; genus Philophylla; species Philophylla caesio. The sequence continues at coordinate 142,785,068 of OZ020604.1, forward strand.
TATTGTCCGCTACAAAGTTATTTGCAGCATACATATTTTTAAATGTTATTTTGTATAAGGTTTTACCTATCGAGGTAATACAGTCAATGTCCTTAATGCGTAAGTCTTTGATTTGGCTGTTTAAAGCCAGGCCAGTTGTGTTTCTATCACTATTTATCAATGTGTTGGCTGAAGAGTTAACCAGCACAAAGATGTCGCCTTTAAATTGAGAAGGGTATGTTGTTATATCAATTACATTATTACGTTTTCCAACTGGACCAGCTGTACCACAAACTGTATTTCATGTATTTCAAACACCGTTATCGCTTGAAGCACACTCAACCACCTGAGCCTGCCGTTATATTTTCACTAGACAATTTAATGTCTTTATCATTTAGCTTTACAAGCCCCCCTCTACTGCTGGAAAGCTCATAAAAACCTGAGACATTTTCGGCCCTAATAATTTTAGGTTTTTTAAAAATATTACTTTGCTCCTCATTTATTTCACCAAACGCCACCGACCACGATGTCGGCGACGCCATTTTGTGCTTGGATTTTTTAAGCACCGCAAGCGGCACTTTTGCTTTTTTTTAAGCGGCAACTTAAATATTTAATTTGCAAACGAAGACAAATTATAACCAAAACCACTCACCTGTTGCAGACAGAGGGTTGGCTTTCCAATAAGGAACCATTCGCGATTTTAGAGAATGTAGAAGGAGTTTGGTCACGAAACTTGGTGGGGATGTTGGGGGAGGCCCTCTTTGTCTAATTTAATAACTGTTTTTATTTTATTAATATTCTTATTTAAGAAATTTGCTTTTAAAGTTTCTGTACTACCACCAGCAAATGTGCTGTCAAAATAACACTAGTCGCTTATATTTTATGCAATACACAATATTCGGGTTAATTACGTGGGTATATAGTACTTTGTTAACATTTTTTATTTATATTTAACTTAATAAACGCGTTTATAAATGTGTACCCAACTTTTACCACTTTCAGCAAACAAACAAAAATAACAATGGCCAACAGTATGAGCCAAAGTGTGCTGCCATACGTTTTAAAAGTAAACACATTGGCCTGTAGTCATAGTCAAGATAAAGTCGACTCTAAAGTTAGAAGTAGTTTTTTTGACATATGTCCCGTAGAAAATTATGTAAAATATTGAAAGTTTTTAATAAAAAATGGCCCGATATAATCGCCCGAATAAACCAATATCTCGTAAAATATTGAAAATTTTTAATAAAAAATCGCGCGATTTCTTATTAAAAATTTTCTCCTGCGGCGCTTTTATAGAATAAATCAGTATGTCGTATCAATTTTCACAAAACATTTATTTAAACCGTATTACTGTAATTTTTATTGTTTATTTAGATTTTTATAGATCAGTTTCTTTTCTCGAATAAGTCAATATCTCGTAAAATATTGAAAAATTTTAATAAAAAATGGCCCGAAATAATCGCCCGAATAAACCAATGTCTTGTAAAATATTGAATAATAAAAAATCGCGCGCTTTTCTATTAAAAATTCTCGCCTGCGTCGCTTTTCTTAAATAAATCAATATCTAATAATACATTGAAACTTTGTAATTACATAGCTCGTAATATACGGTTAATCCTTATTATTTTAATTTTTTCGACATATTTTCACCATGTGTGACAGCACGGAATTTTCGCAACTTTAAACGCAAATAACTTAAAAACTATAAGTCTAGGAGGGTGAGACTTTCAGATTTAGAATCAGAGGACCCTCCTCTACCTCCCCTTATAAGACAAAATTTTCAAAGCGTGGTTCCTTATTGGAAAGTTTTCCCCATTTAGTTAAGGCATGGTGAGTAATTGTTCATACATATCTACCTAGTTTTAAAAGTTAAAAACAGTGAGTCGGGTTCGATAAATCTCCTCACGAATAAAGTTTATTGTGACAACGCGAAAACCAAATCGAAAAATTTGAGTTCACATACATACATACATATGTAGATTCTAAACATTTTAACTTGTCTTTAATATTCGTTTTGCAAAACTTCCTATGCAAATTTCATCAAAAGCTAAAATTAAAAAGGCTTATCAGGCATGTTCTGAAAATCTTACGATTTAAATTCGGTTCGAGGTTAATATTCGGTATAGCGTCGAATAAAAATGGGGTGGTGGCGCTGAAGGAGGGGGCGTGGCACCCCCCAGCACACCGTTAGGGGAAAGAAAACTTTTCCATAAGCCCCCTCTGGTTCCTCTAGACCATTGGTGAGGCCCTAGGGAAGCCTTTGAAAATGGCCAAAAATCCAACTTGTTTCATGCAAAAGGGAGACAAAGTTACCCACTAAACATTTTTTGTTAAACTCCAGACAAAATGTGAGTTCATAACATATGTATGTCAGTAGTTTGACAGATGCATTTGGCAAGAATTTTAGTCTTTTGTGCGGGGCTTAAAATGCAACTTTTTATTTAAAAAATGCAAAGTATTTAAATAGTTTTAGATTCTAAAATCAGTAAAAGCTGATAGCACAATGTGTTAGTAATATGTATGTGTGTGCCAAAATGAATGCATTAGTGGCTCGATATGAAGTACGGTGAACTTTGTTCCCATGAAGGAAAATAAAATTTCGAGCAATAAACCACCCTGGTTTAACTATAAACTGAATAATCTAAAAGATTTTAAAAACAAAGCCCTAAAAAGGTATAAAAAACGCAGTAGTGAAGTTGATCGCCATAGTTACCTTCTTCTTAAGAAAAATTTGTATTGCCTTAATAAATTCCTTTTCAGAAAACATATGCTTAAAATCGAATCTCAACTAAAAACCAATCTGTCAAGCTTTTGGTATGTAATTAACTCAAAGAGACGTACTAATGGTTTTCCAACAACTATGCAATATGATGGTGAGACATCGGATAATACGCAAGACGCTTGTAACTTGTTCGCTAAACTTTTCCAAAAAATCTATGCAAGGTACTCCAGCACTACAATTCCTAACTTTCATTCAGCTTCCTTACCAGCTATTTAATTTTTCGAAATCTCGGAAGATGATGTTCTCATGTCAATTTCTAAGTTAAAATCTAGTGCAAAACCGGACACTGAGAGTTTGCACCGATTTTTTTCCAAAATTTGTTCGCTTAGCATTGCAAAACCTATTTCAAAACTCTTTCAAGAATGCTTGAAGAACGGGATATATTTAAACGCATGGGAGCTTTGTTCTGTAGTCCCAATATATAAAAGTGGTGATCGCAAAGATATCTCCAACTATAGACCAATAGTCAAACAGAGTACTGTGGCTAAGCTATTCGATCATATACTTCACAAAAAATTATTTGATCATATTAATAATGCTATAGTTGATTGTCAACACGGATTCTTTCCAGGAAGATCAACGACCTCTAATCTAGCCTTGTTGACTAACAAATAGTGAATGCTTTTGGTAATCACGCACAGCTTGATGTACTTTACACAGACTTCTCAAAAGCGTTTGATAAAGTTGATCCCTCAATTCTCCTGCTCAAGCTTAAATCATACGGAATAAATGGTAGGCTTTTAGAACTGTTCTCTAGTTTTCTATCAAACAGGAAACTATTAGTGACAATTGGATCCAGTAAGTCATCAATACTTATCGATGCCTTGTCAGGAATTCCTCAACGAACACATAGTGGACCCTTTCTCATTTTCATAAATGACTTACCCAATCAATTAAAATTTGCTAAATGTCTTATGTTTGCTGATGATGTAAAACTGTTTTTACAAATCGACACCATAAATGATTGCATAAACCTTCAACATGATTTAGACGCCCTCAGTAGGTGGTGCAATGATAATCACCTATTTTTGAATGCAAATAAATGTTGTGTGGTTACTTACTCAAGGAAACCTAATATTACCTTTTTCAATTTTATGTTAAACAGTTGTTCACTACATCGAATTAGTGAAATGAAAGATCTGGGAGTAATTTTTGATTCTTGACTTTCCGTCTCTAACCATATTGATTACATTTGTGCTAAATCTTTCGCCTTGATTGGTTTCATTAGACGTAATACTGAAGATTTTAAAGATCCTATGACCTTGAAGACGATTTTTGTGTCATTAGTTAGAAGCCGCCTTGAATATTGTTCAATAATTTGGAATCCTTACTACGATATTTACTCCAAAAAAATTGAGAGAGTTCAAAAAGTGTTTACAAAATATGCTGTAAATAAACTTAGATGTCCATTTGCCCTCCCACCATATATAAGTAGGCGTAAGCTGCTTGGTCTCCCTGCATGATAGAAGGGTTAGCTTTTCGTTAATTTTGGTTTTTAATATAATCAATGGCAATATAATTTCTCCACAGTTAACCAATTTATTCAGCCGATATATTCCTCCACGCCATCTTCGACGTTGTCAGTTATTTATTGAGGATAGGCATTCAACAAGCTATGCATTTAATGAGCCGATAGCAAGACCTATGCGGTTATCTAATCAATATTGCAATATTCTTAATTTTAACACTAGTTTGTATAGATTTAAGTTAGATTTGTTTGGTATCTTTAACTAGTCTGTAAAAAGTTATTACTTTGTAGACCGTACTAATTAAATAAATAAATAAATGAAATGCAAACACCATATATGTGAAAAATGCAAAAAGTAGAGAATTTTTAAAGTAAATTTCTGTTAAAATTTGTGGACGGATTTTTGCAAAACGATAGTTAAACAAAAGTTTTTTTTTGTTGTTCATCTATGTGCATTTGAGTTTTTCAATTTGGTTTACGCGTTTAGCCACAGTAAACCAAACTTATGCGGCGCTATATCGAATCCCACCCAAAGTTTATTTTGTTGTTCATCTATGTGCATTTGAATTTTTCAATTTGGGTTACGCGTTTGGCCACAGTAAACCAAACTTATGCGGCGCTATATCGAATCCCACCTCGGTTCGATTTGCTAAGTACTTTCGAAGATGCTGGATTTAAAAATTCACTGATATGATATCAGAATATTTATATTTCACATTTATATATCTTACAGTATTAATGGAGAAATCGGGTCGGGTTCGATATAGCGCTGCATAAGTTTGGTTTAGTGTGGCTAAACGCGTAAACCAAATTGAAAAATTCAAATGCACATAGATGAACAACAAAATAAACTTTGGGCAACATTTTTTGGTAAACTCTAGACAAAACTTGGGTTCATGACTTATGTTATACATGATGTATGTGTGGTTTTGATATCCGCGAAGAGCTATTTTTCCGTTACGAAAAATATATTTATTTAAGAAAAGCGCCGCAGGAGAAAATTTGTAATGAAAAATCGCGCGATTTTTAATTACAAATTTTCAATATATAGCGAAATATATATTTAAAAATCGCGCGATTTTTAATTACAAAATATTCAATATATCACGAAATATTTATTTTTGAAAAATCCCACAGACCTTAATTGTGGTGTATATATGTACTTTTGAAACGTATCTCACAACTACTTTCCGCGTACTTTTAGCTTACTGGGTTATATTAATTTCCATTTTGTTTCTCCTTCGCTCGTTGTTTTGAGTAGTTTGACAGATGCATTTGGCAAGAATTTTAGTCTTTTGTGCGGGGCTTAAAAATGCAACTATTTATTTAAGAAATGCAAAGTATTTAATAGTTTTAGTTTCTAAAAACAGTAAAAGCTGATAGCACAATGTGTTAGTAATATGTGTGTGCCAAATTGAATGCATTAGTGGCTCGAATTTAACTGCAGTGAATGAAATTCCAACACCATATATGTGAAAAATGCCAAAAAAAAAGAGCATTTTTAAAGTTAAATTCTGTTAAAATTTGTGGACGGATTTTTGCAAAAAGATAGTTAAACAAAAGTTTATTTTGTTGTTGATCTATGTGCATTGGAATTTTTCAATTTGGTTTACGCGTTCAGCCACAGTAAACCAAACTTATACGGCGCTATATCGAATCCCACCCAAGAAAACTTTTCCATAAGCCCCCTCTGGTTCATTTAGACCATTGGTGAGGCCCTAGGGAAGCCTTTGAAAATGGGCAAAAATCCAACTTTTTTCATGCAAAAGGGAGACAAAGTTACCCACTAAACATTTTTTGTTAAACTCTAGACAAAATGTGAGTTCATAACATATGTATGTCAGTAGTTTGACATGCATTTGGCAAGAATTTTAGTCTTTTGTGCGGGGCTTAAAAATGCATCTTTTTATTTAAGAAATGCAAAGTATTTAAATAGTTTTAGTTTCTAAAAACAGTAAAAGCTGATAGCACAATGTGTTAGTAATATGTATGTGTATGCCAAAATGAATGCATTAGTGGCTCGATATTAAGTGCGGTGAATGAAATTCAAACACCATATACATATGTGAAAAATGCAAAAAAAAAAGAATTTTAAAGTAAATTCTGTTAAAATTTGTGGACGGATTTTTGCAAAACGATAGTTAAACAAAAGTTTTTTTTTGTTGTTCATCTACATATGTGCATTTGAATTTTTGAATTTGGTTTACGCGTTTAGCCACAGTAAACCAAACTTATGCGGCGCTATATCGAATCCCACCCAAAGTTTATTTTGTTGTTCATCTATGTGCATTTGAATTTTTCAATTTGGTTTACGCGTTTAACCACAGTAAACCAAACTTATGCGGCGCTATATCGTATCCCACCTCGGTTCGATTTGCTAAGTACTTTCGAAACATTTTTTGTTAAACTCTAGACAAAATTTGGGTTCATGACTTATGTTATACATGATGTACATATGTGTGGTTTTGATATCCGCGAAGAGCTATTTTTCCGTTACGAAAAATATATTTATTTAAGAAAAGCGCCGCAGTCCAAAATTTTTTATAAAAAATCACAGAGGTCTTTCTCACTATTTTTTCTTCTACAAAAGTTGGTAAAAGAGTCGAAATAAAGATTTATCGAAAAGCAGAAATTAGCAACTTGTTTTATTTACATGCCACACAATCTTAAATATTACAAAAAAAAAAAAAAAAAAAAAAAAAATTTTCCCGATTTCGAAAAATTGTTAATTTTGAGCGGCGCTAATTCTACACTAGTAAATCATGCGTGGTTTTTGCCCGATTTAAAAAAAATGTCGGAACACTTTATTAAGTAGCAACAGGCGAAATGATATGGACCGTTGAGAAACATACATATGTATATGTACATATGAAAGGAAATGTAGAAAACGTTAGAAACCGAAGAGTCTCTACGAAAACTCTTCATATAGGTTTTATGATACCGCTTGTCCGTTTCTCTTTATTTTTTTCGGAACCAGTACCTCGTATAGTTCACGCCTACTTTTAATAAATTTGAAATCGTTGGATTCTAGAAGATCCATACTCTCTTGTCTTTTATTTTTAATTTGGTTACTGGCGCTATTGATTGCCCCATTCTATTAGTAATTCTTCATTTTAACCTTCCTCAGCAAGGTTTACGAAATTTTTTGCCGTTTTATGGTGTTAATTACATAACTGAATATGCTCGTAATGCCCCTATTGCCCGTGCCATTGGTGAATTTAATATATTATCAAAAAATGTTTTTAAAAATCTTTTGGACTCAACTTTTTAGATTTTGAAATTTTCTTTTCTTAGTTATTAAGCATAATATTGTTAATAGTCTGTAAGGAAACTGTTGTTCAATAGACTCACTAAATAAATAAAAGAACGGGAGCAGCAATAATTACGTTCGATCTGATTCGCAGACCGGAAACAATCACACTTGGATGGGAAAGAGTCCGGGCGCAAGAGCACATCACCAATCCAATGAGGTGCAAATCTTGCCAAAAACTTGGACACACAAAAAATAGGTGCCGAAACATCAAAATTTGCCAAGAGTGCGCCCACCCCCCTCCACACGACCATTGCTCCAGAAAATACTGCGTAAACTGCGACAACAACACTCACTCATCACATGACACAGCTTGTCCCAGCTTCCTAAAACATAAATCAATCAACAAAATAAAAATAGAAAACCGTTGTACCGTAAGAGAAGCATGGGAAACATATAATAGCAACCCAACAGCCTATCAAATTGAACCATTATCAAAGCGCACAACAAGCCCTTCCTTTGTACAAATCGTAAAGAACTCTAGTGATAATGCAGCCAAACCCACAGAGAAACAACAAAAAACAACAACCACAGAGAAACAACATGAGAAGACAAACACAAAAGATACCCACCTAAACGAAAATAAACCTTCCAGCAATAAATCAAAATCAATTAACGAAGCACCAAAAAAATGAACAAAAAGAACCAAATAAAACAACAAAAACGCACACAGTAGAAAAAAACCAAACAATCATTGAAACACCACAGTCAATCGAACCAACAACTACGCCTTTAGCTAAGGAAAATAACAAATACACAGAAGATGCTAATATGGAGTTATCACCCACTAGCGAGTTGTACAATAAATTCCCTGAACTAAACGTCATCATCACACCTAAAACTTACAAAAATACACTACCAAATCAAACCAAAAAATAATATAATTCTTATACCAATGGATATCGGACTAAACCTCTCAATCGTTCAGTGGAACATTCAAGGCTTTATCAACAACAAATTTGCACTAGAGTATCTGATATCCAAAAATAACCCAGACATTATACTACTACAAGAAACGCACATAATAAACAAAAACAAACAATTCCTCCATATACCCAACTACCAAATATTTATTTATTTATTTTTATTTAATTTTATTTAGTCTATGAACAATAAATTCTTACATACTGGGAAAGAAAAAAAGATTTGCTAAAATAATTAAATTAATTAAAAATAACATTATATAATTGAGTTCAAAATGTTTACAAAAGAGCTCTAACAAGAGGAGCATTGCGTGCATAATTCGTTATAGAATTGTGGCTATAAAATGTATGTGAAAATCGAAGGGTTTTTTGCGGAATATTAAAATATATACGCTCTAAGAGGTCAGGGCAATCTACAATTCCTTGAATAATACCCGCTGCGAAACTTAGGGAAAGAACCTATCTTCTCTTTTCAAGTGACTTAAGACCTATTAGAAGTGAGCGAGAAGTATAGGAAGGGATCGGTTCTGTGAAACAAAAAGAACGTAGCGCATATTTAAGGAAACTTTTTTGAACACGTTCAATTCTATCAATCCTGAACTGATGACACGGACGACATATAAATGCAGCATACTCCAAATGAGAGCGCACAAACGAGGTGTATAGCAATTTTAAAGTATAGGGGTTAGTGAACTCTGAACTATTTCTCCTTACGAAGCCAAGCATGGCATATGATTTAGAAATTATATAATTAACGTGACTATTAAAGGAAAGTTTGGAATCAAAAATAACCCCAAGGTCCTTAATTTCTTTAATAGGCTGCAAAGTGCAATTTGACAAACGATATTACGTAACTAAAAAAATTTTTGACTTAGTAAAGGTCACGTGAAAACACTTACTGACATTAAGGCAAAGACGAGACTTACGACACCATGCATGTAAGTTGTAAATTTCCAATTGTAATTTAACCACGTCAGCACTATTCTTTACAGTTGAGAAAACTTTTAGGTCATCAGCATACAGCAAAAAGTTAGAGAAAGAGAAACATGATTTAATATCATTGATAAACAAAACGAATAGCAACGGCCCAAGAATACTGCCTTGTGGAACACCCGAGGTAGCAAAGAAAGAGTCCGAAAAGAAATTATCAACCGTAACAATACAACATCTATGATGCAAATAAGATCTAAGCCAAGTTAGAAAGACAGAATGGAATCCCAGATGCTCAAGTTTAGCAATTAAAATTTTATGTGACACTTTATCAAAGGCTTTTGAAAAGTCAGTGTATATACAGTCTACTTGGGATCCAATAGAAAAAGCCGATATACAGTATTCACTAAAGACTGCCAGGTTTGAGACAGTGGAGCGTCCAGGTATAAAACCATGTTGGTTTGGGCAAATTAGATTCTTGACCGAAAAATACATTTTACTCTTAATGATGCCTTCGAAGAGTTTGGAAACGGTAGACAGTTTAGAGATTGGTCTATAGTTGCATACATTGTTTTTCTTTCCATGCATCTATGAAAACTCCAGTGGATAGTGACTTATTAAAGATAATCTTTAATGGAGAAATCAGAGATGGGCAATTCTTTAATAACAGCACAGAAATACCGTCACTGTCAGTTCGTGAAGAGGACTTTAGGTCTACAATACCCTTCTCAATATCACATTCTACAAGGTTGAGATACCCAAAACCCGACATGGTATGTGAAACGGTTGGAAACTCAGGATCAGGATTTAATTCATGGTTATCATGATCAAAGTTTGATTTAAAGTAATCCGCGAACAAATTAGCAACATCGGCCGGAGAATCTGCTGATTTATTATTGAGGGAGATTGTAGATGGTATTGAAGAAGATGATTTCTTTGACTTAACGAAATTCCAAAAAGCTTTGGGATTTGACTTGATATTCAGTTCGTAGTTAAGAATTTAATTCTTATGTAAAAACTTGTCAAGAAAATTGGATTCCTTTAAAGCCCGCTTATACATTAGGAACTGGTTAAGACTGTTTGTTGATTTATATTTGTTGTACAATTATTTCTCTGGTTTTTTAATCTCTTAAGTCGATAATTATACCAGGGCAACTTATATGGCCTACTATTGATTAAAGGAATATTTGCTGAGCAAATGTCATACATAATTGACTTAAATGTGTTAAAGCAGCTAGAAACGTCGACGTTAGCAAACAAAGCGGGCCAGTCAAGGTCTAGAAATAGCCTGTTGATACTGACAAAGTCACAGCGAGCATAATTGTAGGAATCGTTATTGTTGTTTTTAACAACCGTTGCAAAATTGTAAGAGATTCAATCTTAAGAATAAGTGCAACATGATGCAACCCTACGGGAGAAATCGGATCAAGGCATTGGGAAAGGTTGTATTTTAGATCATCACCGATAAAAATTAAATCTAAAATCCTATCAAGCTCGTTAACAAATTTATTAATTTGCAATAAATTTAAACTATGTAAGTTATCAATAGTACAAAATTTACAATATTGTCAGAATGTGCTCGATATAGGCTATCCACACTGTTCGGTAGAACGTAAGAAGCAAAATGAAACAATGCGCCAGACAGAGACGAGCTGCTAACACTCACACATATCTGGTCCAGTAGAGAATCAGGATTATTTAAATCAATTAACGATGCACGGAGTTTGCGACTTACGGCAATTAGGACTCCTCCTCCTCTCAATTTGCCAGTTTTGCTGGCATCTCTATCTTTTCGAAAGACATCAAACAGCTTGGGGTCAAAAAATTCTGCATTAAAGAAATCGGGCGTGAGCCATGTTTCAATAATAATAAAAATAGTCGTAGTCCAATTGGGAGCTCAATGACATAACAGCATCAGATTTGGTTCTTAGCCCTGAGATATTTTGAAAATAAATTCGCAATTGGCTACACGTCTTATCCGAGTTTCGATCACTGTCCGGCATATTTAGGCTAAGCGGATTCACTCTTTTCCTCTTTTGGAAAAAAACGAAATGGGCGAACAAATACGCCAACCGGCCAGAGATCAGAGGAGAGAAGCTTATCATACAGCATAGATGAGATTCCGAGTTTAAAATTCACCTTTCGAACCGAATTTGCCGGCACATCTTTTTTAATTAGATTGTAGCAGACTAATCCATTTCTGTCAATAATTGTGTTTTTTACAACATAGTCAATAATATCTTCAGGCCCTACTGTTGGTTAAAATGAAGATAGATGAAGCCATTTAAATCGACGAGCAACAGAGAGTTCTACATTTGTATTACTACCCACAAGATTAAAAGTTTTACGTGAGGCTCGTATCACTCTTGGCGATGAGTTAGTAGGCTTATGCACATTGACACTAGTACCAGCAATAGCAGCATAGGTTTGTGGTATACTGGGATCAGTTGTAGACGCATGAGTATGTGTATTGCCGTTGACAGCGACATCAACAGCGGTAACATCATTACAAGTAGTTGGAGTATTAATGGCAGTAGACAAGCGCGGAGAGTATACAACAGAGAGAGCAGCAGCGTTCGGCAGTAGGTTAGAATGTTTAGCGGTTGATTGAGCAGCGTCACCACTCGTGGGTGACAGAACAGCAGCGGACAAACATGGAGACTGAGAACCAATAAGGAGTCTGTTTGTATGTTTGGTTTTCTGTGACACTTGCTTTAAGCCAGTATTAAGGGCCGTACACATACAACTTTCCTCGCTTTACTTGACAATTCGAACTTTAACAACAAAGCATGAGGTGTAAAAGGTTTGCTACATAGAACGCTTTGACAGTTTCTGCGATGATTGTTTGTTTTAAATTGCGATATGTGCTTATTCAGAGTATTTTGTTTAATAAAAGAATAATAAATGTGTTTTACAGCTACTTATGTATGTTTTAAATTCGCGAGTGTAATAAACTTTATTAAGACTGAGAAGTAAAAAGTCTTCTTGCAGCATCTTTCGACAAAATAAATAAAAATCGATCCAGGGGAGTTTAGGAAAACGATGAGGGTGGTTAACAAAGAGGTGTTTCATTTGCTATTTGTTCATATTTTACTTATTTTCTCTTTTTAAAAGTATTTATACATGCAAAAATTACGAAATACTAGTGAGTTTTCTAAATCGTGTGTATATGCACGCAGAAATAAAAATGGAAATGTAAACAGTTGGTTGTCAAAGTGTACAAAAGTTGAGAGTTCGCCATGATTTTGCTTCGTTTTGCTTTGCTTTACTTTTTTCGCCTTGTATTTAGCAGCACTCGTATAACATCAGGTCTTTAACTTATCTGTCAAAGCGGAACTCTGAAGCAAAGCAAAGCCAAAGTCTTATGTGTACGGCCCTTTAGACTTTTTAGGTCTGGCAGCAACAACATCATCAACAGCATTATCAGTAGGAGAGGATAGGCACGTACTGTTGCCTTTTCTATTTACTTTCGAAGAGGCGAGAGATCTTTTATTAGAGTTGATTTCGACTTTTCGAGCTTCTTCATTAGGCAGTAGATTGGAATAGTGAGTTACGTTTTTACTTTTACTCACAGCATTCGATGAGATAACAGCACTTTTAAGAGCAAAAACTTCGGCAATAAGCTGCTCAATGCACTCAGCATTGTTGTAATGTGTTTGTTTGTTAATGATATCAATATTTTGTGTGATTACATCAAGTTGCAAGGCAAGTTGTTTGAATTTTAATTCGAAAACACTCAGAACGGACTCCATGCCTATTTTTTGTGCAACCATCACTGAATCATACGCTTTACAGAGCTTTCCGGGTAAATTAACACACTCAACACAAAAGTAGCTGAAATGGCGATTCGTTTTAAGTAATCTCACATCGTAATCAGAAATTGTGCCTTCACATCAAGCACGATGAAATTGTTTCTTACAAAAGCCACTACATGGCACAATCACACTATCATTTCTAGGAAACGATTTAGAGCACTTTCCACAAAAGTCATCCATAAATGATCAATAAAAAATTTGATAAAAAATGATAATTAGTGAGCTATAGCGCGAGCAGACCAAAACACGTCTGCACTCAACGAAACACAATGTACTACCACAACAAAAACACGACATATGCAAAATTTGGGAATAGCAATTCTAGCGAAAAACACCTTAAACATTTCAAACCACGTAACATCCACTAATCTACTTTTACACCAAACTATAACTATACACGGTCTAAAAGATCTGTACATTACAAACATTTACAAAGAGACAGACATCAATTTAACATACCAACTACTTTAAGATATTCCACTGATAAATACAGCGCATCACTTAGTCGCAGGGCATCTAAATGCACAAAATACACTCTGTCGGGTCCCAATACACTTCTAAAAGTGGAAGTATATGGGAGTCCTTTGCTCATGACCATAATCTGGTGATTTTAAATGACGGTGCACCAACACTTCTTAATACAAGAAATACACTCATTTCGATTGTTGTATCCATGGCAAGTGCTGATCTGGCAGTATCATTGTCCTGGATTTGCTCATCCCAGCTCACCCCATCCATACGGAACGGGCATACACACTCGCATAAAAAGTTCATTGGCAAGTTTAAAGAAGCCAAAGCCAACTGGTATCTTTTCCGGAACAAAACAGAATCTATGAGCACCCAGTTCGCACAATCAAACAACATAAACAGGGAAGCAGCCATGATTAAAAAAATTTTGAGGATATCAGAAAACGAATCCATGCCAACCAGCAGGTGCCCAAGACAAAGCAATAATCCCGTATGATTCAACAGCGAAATTGGTACATTGATAAGAGAAAAAAATAATGCTTGGAAAAAATTCAGAGAAAAAAAAACGTTGGAAAGAACGTTAGCTTATAAAAAGTTGTGCGCACAAGTGAGACGAGCTAGTAAAACAGCAAAACAGGAGTCGTGGAAATTGTTTGTAAACTCTCTTAATCCATCGCTTGATACCAAAACACTATGGACTAAAGTGAAGAGAATCCGATCGCATTCCGTCTCCAACTTTCCACGAATTTTTACAAATAACGCCGTTCTATCACATCCTAAACAAATAGCCAATCACCTAGGAGAAATATGGCGTTCCATAAGCTCAAATGACACATTTAACAGCAGTCTTATACAGGAAAAGTTGAACATTAACATCAATAGATGAAGAAGCCGCGAAATGAGCTGGATTACAACCTAGATGCCGTGACGCTTTTCGAGCTAAATTTATGTGAATTTTATAGCAATATCCTGAAAATCGGAACCTATCCACACGACTGGAAACAAGCTACCCTAGTACATATACCAAAGGCTGGTAAGAACCAAAATTCCACGGAGGGTTATCGCCCCATTTCCTTATTGTCTGTACTGTCGAAACTCTTTGACAAAATAATTACTCGAAGATTATGGAGAGCATGCGACAAAAAAATTCTAAAGTTTCAAGATGCCTACATGGAAAACTGTGGAGTGCATACACTTGACCACCAACCGAAATCAAAAATAAATTTAAATATCGAGAGCACTGTGTGGTCATCTCCGAAGACCTCGAAAAGGCGTTCGATCGGGTAATAAGCACTTCCATCCTAAAAGAAGTACATAAATGGGGACTACCCAAAACCTTCCTGAAGCTAGCCCTATCTTTTCTATCCCACAGAAGAATTTCAGTTAAAGTAGATGGTCATTCGTCTGCGAACTATAACCTTGACAACGGAATTCCGCAAGGTTCTCCGTTCTCAGTATTCCTATTTAATGCTTATACCAATACGCTGTCAAAAACACTGAAAGGCATAAATGGAATAAACTACATAGGCATCTATGCAGACAACATTTTCGCACTGTCTCAAGGTACAACGGAAAAAGTTCGTCGGAGCCTTAATGACCTTGACAAAAATACATATATATGGTCTACGAAAACAGGGGCGGTAATCCCAGCTAACAAAACTAAAGCCATTCTCATCTGCAGGAAGATATATTGTGACACAACTTCGATTACACTTAGAGATATTCACATGGGACTTAAAACGAAAATGAAAATCCTAGGAGTAACCTTCACTTGAAGCCTTTTATGGAATGAGCACGTAAAAACGATCACAACAAAACTTAGCAATGTACAAAACCTACTGAAAATAATATGCTCCAAAAAAAAGGGACCTCACATAGAGACAGCAATCGAAATATGCCGTGCACTAACAGAAGGAGTGGTACAACACTGCATCACAATCTGTGGGCACACCTCAGAGGCCAACAAAAATAAAATAAATGTAGCTTTAAACAATTGTTTCAAAAAAGCAGTTGGACTCCTAAGGGCTACCCCGACACCAGCCGCCCGGGTCGAAGCACGCTACAACGAATTTCAGTGGCTAGTACAAAAGCTATATATCACAACTACGTCACATCCTTTTTTCTGGAATTTCATTACCAGCCGAAAGCACACTAGCAGAAGCTATAGAAGCACTTGTGGCATTGAAGCTATTACCACGTACCTACTGAATACACATACACCAATACCCCCAAAACCACCAGATGAACACCAGACCAGCGCTCAAATATTAATCGACCTTTCAATGAGCACTCTAAAGAAATCCAACGCATCCCCAGAAGCGTACAATCAAAACTTTGTACACTACAAAGCCAACCATCAAAAAGACGTGTTTTATTACACCGATGGCTCCCTCCTTGGAGGAACACCGTCTTACGCCGCAATAGAACAGCTCATTGATGGAACCTACAGAACAATCCACCAAGCTTTCTTATCACCACATGCTGGTATATTTAAGGCTTAACTATCGGCAATAAAATTCGCCCTGCTAAGCGTGCTGAAAACGATAACAGACGAAAACAGTGAAGCGCGTAAATATGCACTAAGCGGAATTAATATACGGAGCGATATTAAACTGCTATGGATCCCTGGTCATGTGAGGATAACAGGCAATGAGCTAGCTGACAAAGCTGCTAAACAAGCGTTCAGTATGCCACTTGTAGCAGAGACTCCTTGCTTGACTTCCGCCATAACGAACTTTTTAGAAATACAACTCAGAATCTTAAGAGACAGATCATGGGAAACAGCAAACTGCTTTTGAAGACACACAATTTAAATTGTGTTCGCCCAAACTACCACGTTAAACTTTCGCGTAAAAAATGCATCCAATTAGCTAGAATGAGAGTAGGTGCCACGAGGTTTACCACCGAACATTTTTACAATCATACTAATGAGCGAGAAGTACCTCTCACCATCAAACTTATACTAAAGGATTGCCCCATATCCGGTAGCAGCATTAACTTGACTACAATACTTGACTGTAGCAAGGAAAACACAATACAACAGATAACCGATGCACTCAAAAAACACAACCTACTCCATGAAGTCTAAAGCGACTTAAGAGGCAAAATGGCCTAGTAGGCCAGCCTCTAAAATATATCTTGCAAACTCATTTGTAAAATATAAATTTAAATAAATAAATAAGTGCCATAAATTTATCAGTTTCGTTTGTACACTTTTTTTAATTAAAATTAACAAACCTTTCATGTTCCACATGTAAGCTGATTCAGCTGCCGTTGAAGCGAGGGAGGGTGGGAAAGAAGCCAATGCAAAAAAAAACCGCTGACAGCTGAACGAGCAACGCGTTCAATACCTTTTACTAATACAGTCGTTGTTGTTGTTGTTGTAGCGGCTAGCTACGCCCAACTGGGCTGGCGGGTTCTTCAATCATTATCGTCAAGCTTAACTAACGAGAGGTCCAGGAAGCGAGCCGTTTAAACAGGGTCGGACCATAGGGAGACAAGTGTTAGTTGAGTGGGTTTGGCCAGGCATCTGAATAGGCGATTGGTGTCATGCGGAGACTCTCCACATGCTGGGCAAGTGTTGGGGTTTATCCTGGATAGGTAAGAGTTTACCCTGCTACGATATCCAGATCGGAGTTGAGCCAGAGTGACGCGCGTCTCCCGAGCAGGCTGGAGCTCCTCAGCTGCTAAAGGTGGTGGTTGGACTCCCAGGACTGCATTCACAGGGTGGGTGTCGATATATTTGGATACCGACTCCCTGTGAATGTCGTCCAGAGATTGTCATAAGATTGTGCTCCTGCACTGGGAGCACGTTAGCCTCATGATAGAAGTGATCCACAGGCGTCATCACCTGAGTGCGGCGTTCTGAAAAGTCTCCAGTCTTGACCACTGAGTCCTGCTAGTTCCAGGCGACCATATTGGCGCAGCATAGTTTAGAACCGACCGGCCAATCGACTTGTATGTTGCCAACAACGTTTCTTTGTCTTTGCCCCAAGTGCTGCCGGCGAGCGACTTGATGTCTTTGTTGCGGCTCTGTACCTTGTTGACGGTTGCGGTTGTATGCGCTGAGAAGGAAACCAGGCTGTCAAGGGTGAGCCCCAGGATTTTCGGGTGGTTAACCGTCGGAATGGGGGTCCCCTCGATGTGTATGTCGAGGGTGAGCCCGCCCTCCTTCGTCCAAGATGTAAATAGGGTCGCCGCGGACTTCGCAGGAGACAACGCCAAATTCCGTCATGTAAAGTAGTGAGCAAGCTCTGGGAGGTAGCTGTTCACCTTTGAACACAGGCCATCAATTCCATTGCCGGTAGCCATTATCGTGCAATCGTCGGCATACGAGACCAGTGTGATTCCTTTTGGTGGGGAGGGGAGTCGCGAGATGTAGAAGTTAAATAGTAAGGGAGATAGGACGCCACCCTTTTGTTGTTTTTGTAGCGGCTAGCTACACCCCACTGTTCTGGCGGGCTCCCTCAATCATTATCGTCAAGCTGAACTAACGAGAGGTCCAGGAAATGAGCCGTTTCAACAGGGTCGGACCATAGGGAGAGGGGTGTTAGTTGAGTAGGTTTGGCCGGGCATGTGAATAGGCGATTAGTGTCGTGCGGAGACTCTCCACATGCTGGGCAAGTGTTGGGGGTGTCGGGGTTGATCACTGTTGCTCTTAAACAAAATGCGTTAACCATAACAGCTTCGTCTCGCAAACCGATCGGTAAGCGAGCGCTCGCTTGCTTTCAACCGTAATATTTGTAGTTTGACAGCCATTTTCGCATTTCGTATCAACCTTCATTGTAGCAACATCGTTTATCATAGGCTCTTTTAGCACAAAAAAAGCCTTTTGATAAGTTATAACGATAAAATTCAGTGTCCCGTTACTGATCATTTTAAATTCATTAATTTATACCGACAATATGAGGGGGTTTGGAGTTTGGATGGTACAAAACTTCTTCGTCTACGACATGTTGCAAAAGTAAAAGTATGCTTTCAAAATGCCCAGTGAACAAATCTGTCTTTCGCTTGCGACGACAAGAAGCAGAAAGCAAGCGACAATTGGAAGCAGGTGAAGACTGCCCGTAACTGAATATTATCAGTGTTGATGGTTTTATAAGATAAACTGACCTAGTAAAAAGAATGAGAGTGAGCAGTAGAGCTATAAGCATGTCTATTCGGTAATATTCTTGTATTGCTATGAAATAAACACACGTACACAATTGTTGACAGCAGTTTTTACATAGCGGTCCTACGAGACATCCCTACAGAAAATTGTAGGAGATAAGTGCTGATACATTTGTTTTCAGCCACTGAACTGCAGATGCACAATAAATTGACCGGCAATGTTCTTGTAGGGAAGGCATTAAATATAAATAATCGAGCATTGGAGATATCGATATTTTGTACGGTAGTAACATTTTTTGTGTCTGTTTTGAGATTATATTTGATCAGTGAATTTGTCATGTTTTGTATAACGAAACTAGCTTCGTTGATTTTTATTGGAAATCTTGTTACTGATTTTGTTTTCGCATCACCTGAAAGTAGTAATCCCTATGAGACTCTGGGGGTAGCAAAACGTGCCACAGCTCAAGATATTAGGAAAGCGTATAAACATTTAGTTAAGGCATGGTGAGTAATTGTTCATACATATCTACCTAGTTTTAAAAATTAAAAACAGTGAGTCGGGTTCGATAAATCTCCGCACGAATAAAGTTTATTGTGACAACGCGAAAACCAAATCGAAAAATTTGAGTTCACATACATACATACATACATATGTAGATTCAAAACATTTAAACTTGTGTTTAATATTCGTTTTGCAAACCTTCCTATGCAAATTTCATCAAGAGTTAAAATTAAAAAGCTTATCAGGCATGTTCTGAAAATCTAACGATTTAAATTCGGTTCGAGGTTAATATTCGGTATAGCGTTGAATAAAAAGGGGGTGGTGGCGCTGAAGGAGGGGCGTTGCACTCCACCAGCACACCGTTAGGGGAAAGAAAACGGTTAATATTCGGTATAGCGCCGCATAAAAAGGGGGTGGTGGGCGGTGAAGGAGGGGGCGTGGCATCCCCCCAGCACACCGTTAGAAAGGGGAAAGAATAAACTTTTCCATGAGGCCCCTCTGGTTCCTCTAGACCCTCGTTGTGGCCCTAGGGAAGCCTTTGAACATGGGCACAAATCCAACATTTTCCATACAAAAGGGAGACAAAGTTACCCAGTAAACATTTTTTTATTAAACTCCAGACAAAATGTGAGTTCATTACACATGTTAAAATGCGCGATTTTGAATAACAAATTTTTAATATATTACGAAATATATATTTATTAGTAAAAAGCGCCGCAGGCGAAAACTTGTAATAAAAAATCGCGCGATTTTTAATTACAAATTTTGAATATATAGCGAAATATGTATATATCTATTAGTGAAAGGCGCCGCAGGAGAAAATTTGTAATGAAAAATCGCGCGATTTTTAATTACAAATTTTCAATATATAGCGAAATATATATTTAAAAATCGCGCGATTTTTAATTACAAAATATTCAATATATCACGAAATATTTATTTTTGAAAAATCCCACAGACCTTAATTGTGGTGTATATACTTTTGAAACGTATCTCACAACTACTTTCCGCGTACTTTTAGCTTACTGGGTTATATTAATTTCCATTTTGTTTCTCCTTCGCTCGTTGTTTTGAGTAGTTTGACAGATGCATTTGGCAAGAATTTTAGTCTTTTGTGCGGGGCTTAAAAATGCAACTATTTATTTAAGAAATGCAAAGTATTTAAATAGTTTTAGTTTCTAAAAACAGTAAAAGCTGATAGCACAATGTGTTAGTAATATGTGTGTGCCAAAATGAATGCATTAGTGGCTCGAATTTAACTGCAGTGAATGAAATTCCAACACCATATATGTGAAAAATGCAAAAAAAAAAGAGCATTTTTAAAGTTAAATTCTGTTAAAATTTGTGGACGGATTTTTGCAAAAAGATAGTTAAACAAAAGTTTATTTTGTTGTTCATCTATGTGCATTGGAATTTTTCTATTTGGTTTACGCGTTCAGCCACAGTAAACCAAACTTATACGGCGCTATATCGAATCCCACCCAAGAAAACTTTTCCATAAGCCCCCTCTGGTTCATTTAGACCATTGGTGAGGCCCTAGGGAAGCCTTTGAAAATGGGCAAAAATCCAACTTTTTTCATGCAAAAGGGAGACAAAGTTACCCACTAAACATTTTTTGTTAAACTCTAGACAAAATGTGAGTTCATAACATATGTATGTCAGTAGTTTGACATGCATTTGGCAAGAATTTTAGTCTTTTGTGCGGGGCTTAAAAATGCATCTTTTTATTTAAGAAATGCAAAGTATTTAAATAGTTTTAGTTTCTAAAAACAGTAAAAGCTGATAGCACAATGTGTTAGTAATATGTATGTGTATGCCAAAATGAATGCATTAGTGGCTCGATATTAAGTGCGGTGAATGAAATTCAAACACCATATACATATGTGAAAAATGCAAAAAAAAAAAGAATTTTAAAGTAAATTCTGTTAAAATTTGTGGACGGATTTTTCCAAAACGATAGTTAAACAAAAGTTTTTTTTTGTTGTTCATCTACATATGTGCATTTGAATTTTTGAATTTGGTTTACGCGTTTAGCCACAGTAAACCAAACTTATGCGGCGCTATATCGAATCCCACCCAAAGTTTATTTTGTTGTTCATCTATGTGCATTTGAATTTTTCAATTTGGTTTACGCGTTTAACCACAGTAAACCAAACTTATGCGGCGCTATATCGTATCCCACCTCGGTTCGATTTGCTAAGTACTTTCGAAACATTTTTTGTTAAACTCTAGACAAAATTTGGGTTCATGACTTATGTTATACATGATGTACATATGTGTGGTTTTGATATCCGCGAAGAGCTATTTTTCCGTTACGAAAAATATATTTATTTAAGAAAAGCGCCGCAGTCCAAAATTTTTTATAAAAAATCACAGAGGTCTTTCTCACTATTTTTTCTTCTACAAAAGTTGGTAAAAGAGTCGAAATAAAGATTTATCGAAAAGCAGAAATTAGCAACTTGTTTTATTTACATGCCACACAATCTTAAATATTACAAAAAAAAAAAAAAAAAAAAAAATTTTCCCGATTTCGAAAAATTGTTAATTTTGAGCGGCGCTAATTCTACACTAGTAAATCATGCGTGGTTTTTGCCCGATTTAAAAAAAATGTCGGAACACTTTATTAAGTAGCAACAGGCGAAATGATATGGACCGTTGAGAAACATACATATGTATATGTACATATGAAAGGAAATGTAGAAAACGTCAGAAACCGAAGAGTCTCTACGAAAACTCTTCATATAGGTTTTATGATACCGCTTGTCCGTTTCTCTTTATTTTTTTCGGAACCAGTACCTCGTATAGTTCACGCCTACTTTTAATAAATTTGAAATCGTTGGATTCTAGAAGATCCATACTCTCTTGTCTTTTATTTTTAATTTGGTTACTGGCGCTATTGATTGCCCCATTCTATTAGTAATTCTTCATTTTAACCTTCCTCAGCAAGGTTTACGAAATTTTTTGCCGTTTTATGGTGTTAATTACATAACTGAATATGCTCGTAATGCCCCTATTGCCCGTGCCATTGGTGAATTTAATATATTATCAAAAAATGTTTTTAAAAATCTTTTGGACTCAACTTTTTAGATTTTGAAATTTTCTTTTCTTAGTTATTAAGCATAATATTGTTAATAGTCTGTAAGGAAACTGTTGTTCAATAGACTCACTAAATAAATAAAAGAACGGGAGCAGCAATAATTACGTTCGATCTGATTCGCAGACCGGAAACAATCACACTTGGATGGGAAAGAGTCCGGGCGCAAGAGCACATCACCAATCCAATGAGGTGCAAATCTTGCCAAAAACTTGGACACACAAAAAATAGGTGCCGAAACATCAAAATTTGCCAAGAGTGCGCCCACCCCCCTCCACACGACCATTGCTCCAGAAAATACTGCGTAAACTGCGACAACAACACTCACTCATCACATGACACAGCTTGTCCCAGCTTCCTAAAACATAAATCAATCAACAAAATAAAAATAGAAAACCGTTGTACCGTAAGAGAAGCATGGGAAACATATAATAGCAACCTAACAGCCTATCAAATTGAACCATTATCAAAGCGCACAACAAGCCCTTCCTTTGTACAAATCGTAAAGAACTCTAGTGATAATGCAGCCAAACCCACAGAGAAACAACAAAAAACAACAACCACAGAGAAACAACATGAGAAGACAAACACAAAAGATACCCACCTAAACGAAAATAAACCTTCCAGCAATAAATCAAAATCAATTAACGAAGCACCAAAAAAATGAACAAAAAGAACCAAATAAAACAACAAAAACGCACACAGTAGAAAAAAACCAAACAATCATTGAAACACCACAGTCAATCGAACCAACAACTACGCCTTTAGCTAAGGAAAATAACAAATACACAGAAGATGCTAATATGGAGTTATCACCCACTAGCGAGTTGTACAATAAATTCCCTGAACTAAACGTCATCATCACACCTAAAACTTACAAAAATACACTACCAAATCAAACCAAAAAATAATATAATTCTTATACCAATGGATATCGGACTAAACCTCTCAATCGTTCAGTGGAACATTCAAGGCTTTATCAACAACAAATTTGCACTAGAGTATCTGATATCCAAAAATAACCCAGACATTATACTACTACAAGAAACGCACATAATAAACAAAAACAAAATGGGCACAAATCCAACATTTTCCATACAAAAGGGAGACAAAGTTACCCAGTAAACATTTTTTTATTAAACTCCAGACAAAATGTGAGTTCATTACACATGTTAAAATGCGCGATTTTGAATAACAAATTTTTAATATATTACGAAATATATATTTATTAGTAAAAAGCGCCGCAGGCGAAAACTTGTAATAAAAAATCGCGCGATTTTTAATTACAAATTTTGAATATATAGCGAAATATGTATATATCTATTAGTGAAAAGCGCCGCAGGAGAAAATTTGTAATGAAAAATCGCGCGATTTTTAATTACAAATTTTCAATATATAGCGAAATATATATTTAAAAATCGCGCGATTTTTAATTACAAAATATTCAATATATCACGAAATATTTATTTTTGAAAAATCCCACAGACCTTAATTGTGGTGTATATACTTTTGAAACGTATCTCACAACTACTTTCCGCGTACTTTTAGCTTACTGGGTTATATTAATTTCCATTTTGTTTCTCCTTCGCTCGTTGTTTTGAGTAGTTTGACAGATGCATTTGGCAAGAATTTTAGTCTTTTGTGCGGGGCTTAAAAATGCAACTATTTATTTAAGAAATGCAAAGTATTTAATAGTTTTAGTTTCTAAAAACAGTAAAAGCTGATAGCACAATGTGTTAGTAATATGTGTGTGCCAAAATGAATGCATTAGTGGCTCGAATTTAACTGCAGTGAATGAAATTCCAACACCATATATGTGAAAAATGCAAAAAAAAAAGAGCATTTTTAAAGTTAAATTCTGTTAAAATTTGTGGACGGATTTTTGCAAAAAGATAGTTAAACAAAAGTTTATTTTGTTGTTCATCTATGTGCATTGGAATTTTTCAATTTGGTTTACGCGTTCAGCCACAGTAAACCAAACTTATACGGCGCTATATCGAATCCCACCCAAGAAAACTTTTCCATAAGCCCCCTCTGGTTCATTTAGACCATTGGTGAGGCCCTAGGGAAGCCTTTGAAAATGGGCAAAAATCCAACTTTTTTCATGCAAAAGGGAGACAAAGTTACCCACTAAACATTTTTTGTTAAACTCTAGACAAAATGTGAGTTCATAACATATGTATGTCAGTAGTTTGACATGCATTTGGCAAGAATTTTAGTCTTTTGTGCGGGGCTTAAAAATGCATCTTTTTATTTAAGAAATGCAAAGTATTTAAATAGTTTTAGTTTCTAAAAACAGTAAAAGCTGATAGCACAATGTGTTAGTAATATGTATGTGTATGCCAAAATGAATGCATTAGTGGCTCGATATTAAGTGCGGTGAATGAAATTCAAACACCATATACATATGTGAAAAATGCAAAAAAAAAAGAATTTTAAAGTAAAATTCTGTTAAAATTTGTGGACGGATTTTTGCAAAACGATAGTTAAACAAAAGTATTTTTTTGTTGTTCATCTACATATGTGCATTTGAATTTTTGAATTTGGTTTACGCGTTTAGCCACAGTAAACCAAACTTATGCGGCGCTATATCGAATCCCACCCAAAGTTTATTTTGTTGTTCATCTATGTGCATTTGAATTTTTCAATTTGGTTTACGCGTTTAACCACAGTAAACCAAACTTATGCGGCGCTATATCGTATCCCACCTCGGTTCGATTTGCTAAGTACTTTCGAAGATGCTGGATTTAAAAATTCACTGATATGATATCAGAATATTTATATTTCACATTTATATATCTTACAGTATTAATGGAGAAATCGGGTCGGGTGCGATATAGCGCCGCATATGTTTGGTTTACTGTGGCTAAACGCGTAAACCAAATTGAAAAATTCAAATGCACATAGATGAACAACAAAATAAACTTTGGATAATATTCGATATAGCGCCGCATAAAAAGGGGGATGGGGGTGGGCGGTGAAGGAGGGCAGACAAAGTTACCAAACAAACATTTTTTGTTAAACTCTAGACAAAATTTGGGTTCATGACTTATGTTATACATGATGTACATATGTGTGGTTTTGATATCCGCGAAGAGCTATTTTTCCGTTACGAAAAATATATTTATTTAAGAAAAGCGCCGCAGTCCAAAATTTTTTATAAAAAATCACAGAGGTCTTTCTCACTATTTTTTCTTCTACAAAAGTTGGTAAAAGAGTCGAAATAAAGATTTATCGAAAAGCAGAAATTAGCAACTTGTTTTATTTACATGCCACACAATCTTAAATATTACAAAAAAAAAAAAAAAAAAAAAAATTTTCCCGATTTCGAAAAATTGTTAATTTTGAGCGGCGCTAATTCTACACTAGTAAATCATGCGTGGTTTTTGCCCGATTTAAAAAAAATGTCGGAACACTTTATTAAGTAGCAACAGGCGAAATGATATGGACCGTTGAGAAACATATATGTACATATGAAAGGAAATGTAGAAAACGTTAGAAACCGAAGAGTCTCTACGAAAACTCTTCATATAGGTTTTATGATACCGCTTGTCCGTTTCTCTTTATTTTTTTCGGAACCAGTACCTCGTATAGTTCACGCCTACTTTTAATAAATTTGAAATCGTTGGATTCTAGAAGATCCATACTCTCTTGTCTTTTATTTTTAATTTGGTTACTGGCGCTATTGATTGCCCCATTCTATTAGTAATTCTTCATTTTAACCTTCCTCAGCAAGGTTTACGAAATTTTTTGCCGTTTTATGGTGTTAATTACATAACTGAATATGCTCGTAATGCCCCTATTGCCCGTGCCATTGGTGAATTTAATATATTATCAAAAAATGTTTTTAAAAATCTTTTGGACTCAACTTTTTAGATTTTGAAATTTTCTTTTCTTAGTTATTAAGCATAATATTGTTAATAGTCTGTAAGGAAACTGTTGTTCAATAGACTCACTAAATAAATAGTTATTAAGCATAATATTGTTAATAGTCTGTAAGGAAACTGTTGTTCAATAGACTCACTAAATAAATAAAAGAACGGGAGCAGCAATAATTACGTTCGATCTGATTCGCAGACCGGAAACAATCAAACTTGGATGGGAAAGAGTACGGGTGCAAGATCACATCCCCAATCCAATGAGGTGCAAATCTTGCCAAAAACTTGGACACACAAAAAATAGGTGCCGAAACATCAAAATTTGCTAAGAGTGCGCCCACCCCCCTCCACACGACCATTGCTCCAGAAAATACTGCGTAAACTGCGACAACAACACTCACTCATCACATGACACAGCTTGTCCCAGCTTCCTAAAACATAAATCAATCAACAAAATAAAAATAGAAAACCGTTGTACCGTAAGAGAAGCATGGGAAACATATAATAGCAACCCAACAGCCTATCAAATTGAACCATTGTCAAAGCGCACAACAAAACCTTCCGTTGCACAAATCGTAAAAAACTCTAGTGACAATGCAGCCAAACCCACAGAGAGACAACAACAAACAACAACCACAGAGAAACAACATAAGAAGACAAACACAAAAGATACCCAACTAAACGAAAATAAACCTTCCAGAAATAATTCCAAATCAATTAACGAAGCACCAAAAAAAAAAATGAACAAAAAGAACCAAATAAAACAACCAAAACGCACACAGTAGAAAAAAACCAAACAATCATTGAAACACCACAGTCAATCGAACCAACAACTACGCCTTTAGCTAAGGAAAATAACACATACACAGAAGATGCTAATATGGAGTTATCACCCACTAGCGAGTTGTACAATAAATTCCCTGAACTAAACGTCATCATCACACCTAAAACTTACAAAAATACACTACCAAATCAAACCAAAAAATAATATAATTCTTATACCAATGGATATCGGACTAAACCTCTCAATCGTTCAGTGGAACATTCAAGGCTTTATCAACAACAAATTTGCACTAGAGTATCTGATATCCAAAAATAACCCAGACATTATACTACTACAAGAAACGCACATAATAAACAAAAACAAACAATTCCTCCATATACCCAACTACCAAATATTTATTTATTTAATTTTATTTAGTCTATGAACAATAAATTCTTACATACTGGGAAAGAAAAAAAGATTTGCTAAAATAATTAAATTAATTAAAAATAACATTATATAATTGAGTTCAAAATGTTTACAAAAGAGCTCTAACAAGAGGAGCATTGCGTGCATAATTCGTTATAGAATTGTGGCTATAAAATGTATGTGAAAATCGAAGGGTTTTTTGCGGAATATTAAAATATATACGCTCTAAGAGGTCAGGGCAATCTACAATTCCTTGAATAATACCCGCTGCGAAACTTAGGGAAAGAACCTATCTTCTCTTTTCAAGTGACTTAAGACCTATTAGAAGTGAGCGAGAAGTATAGGAAGGGATCGGTTCTGTGAAACAAAAAGAACGTAGCGCATATTTAAGGAAACTTTTTTGAACACGTTCAATTCTATCAATCCTGAACTGATGACACGGACGACATATAAATGCAGCATACTCCAAATGAGAGCGCACAAACGAGGTGTATAGCAATTTTAAAGTATAGGGGTTAGTGAACTCTGAACTATTTCTCCTTACGAAGCCAAGCATGGCATATGATTTAGAAATTATATAATTAACGTGACTATTAAAGGAAAGTTTGGAATCAAAAATAACCCCAAGGTCCTTAATTTCTTTAATAGGCTGCAAAGTGCAATTTGACAAACGATATTACGTAACTAAAAAAATTTTTGACTTAGTAAAGGTCACGTGAAAACACTTACTGACATTAAGGCAAAGACGAGACTTACGACACCATGCATGTAAGTTGTAAATTTCCAATTGTAATTTAACCACGTCAGCACTATTCTTTACAGTTGAGAAAACTTTTAGGTCATCAGCATACAGCAAAAAGTTAGAGAAAGAGAAACATGATTTAATATCATTGATAAACAAAACGAATAGCAACGGCCCAAGAATACTGCCTTGTGGAACACCCGAGGTAGCAAAGAAAGAGTCCGAAAAGAAATTATCAACCGTAACAATACAACATCTATGATGCAAATAAGATCTAAGCCAAGTTAGAAAGACAGAATGGAATCCCAGATGCTCAAGTTTAGCAATTAAAATTTTATGTGACACTTTATCAAAGGCTTTTGAAAAGTCAGTGTATATACAGTCTACTTGGGATCCAATAGAAAAAGCCGATATACAGTATTCACTAAAGACTGCCAGGTTTGAGACAGTGGAGCGTCCAGGTATAAAACCATGTTGGTTTGGGCAAATTAGATTCTTGACCGAAAAATACATTTTATTCTTAATGATGCCTTCGAAGAGTTTGGAAACGGTAGACAGTTTAGAGATTGGTCTATAGTTGCATACATTGTTTTTCTTTCCATGCATCTATGAAAACTCCAGTGGATAGTGACTTATTAAAGATAATCTTTAATGGAGAAATCAGAGATGGGCAATTCTTTAATAACAGCACAGAAATACCGTCACTGTCAGTTCGTGAAGAGGACTTCAGGTCTACAATACCCTTCTCAATATCACATTCTACAAGGTTGAGATACCCAAAACCCGACATGGTAAGTGAAACGGTTGGAAACTCAGGATCAGGATTTAATTCATGGTTATCATGATCAAAGTTTGATTTAAAGTAATCCGCGAACAAATTAGCAACATCGGCCGGAGAATCCGCTGATTTATTATTGAGGGAGATTGTAGATGGTATTGAAGAAGATGATTTCTTTGACTTAACGAAATTCCAAAAAGCTTTGGGATTTGACTTGATATTCAGTTCGTAGTTGAGAATTTAATTCTTATGTAAAAACTTGTCAAGAAAATTGGATTCCTTTAAAGCCCGCTTATACATTAGGAACTGGTTAAGACTGTTTGTTGATTTATATTTGTTGTAGAATTTATTTCTCTGGTTTTTTAATCTCTTAAGTCGATAATTATACCAGGGCAACTTATATGGCCTACTATTGATTAAAGGAATATTTGCTGAGCAAATGTCATACATAATTGACTTAAATGTGTTAAAGCAGCTAGAAACGTCGACGTTAGCAAACAAAGCGGGCCAGTCAAGGTCTAGAAATAGCCTGTTGATACTGACAAAGTCACAGCGAGCATAATTGTAGGAATCGTTATTGTTGTTTTTAACAACCGTTGCAAAATTTTAAGAGATTCAATCTTAAGAATAAGTGCAACATGATGCAACCCTACGGGAGAAATCGGATCAAGGCATTGGGAAAGGTTGTATTTTAGATCATCACCGATAAAAATTAAATCTAAAATCCTATCAAGCTCGTTAACAAAATTATTAATTTGCAATAAATTTAAACTATGTAAGTTATCAATAATACAAGATTCGTTCTACGAAGAAATATTATTAGCTGTTAGCCCAGCAGTAGTGTAACTATTAGACCAACTTACTTTACTTAAATTAAAATCACCAAATACACAGATGTACATAGTCATCCCGTAGCGTATTGTGTACAAAATTTACAATATTGTCAGAATGTGCTCGATATAGGCTATCCACACTGTTCGGTGGAACGTAAGAAGCAAAATGAAACAATGCGCCAGACAGAGACGAGCTGCTAACACTAACACATATCTGGTCCAGTAGAGAATCAGGATTATTTAAATCAATTAACGATGCACGGAGTTTGCGACTTACTGCAATTAGGACTCCTCCTCCTCTCAATTTGCCAGTTTTGCTGGCATCTCTATCTTTTCGAAAGACATCAAACAGCTTGGGGTCAAAAAATTCTGCATTAAAGAAATCGGGCGTGAGCCATGTTTCAATAATAATAAAAATAGTCGTAGTCCAATTGGGAGCTCAATGACATAACAGCATCAGATTTGGTTCTTAGCCCTGAGATATTTTGAAAATAAATTCGCAATTGGTTACACGTCTTATCCGAGTTTCGATCACTGTCCGGCTTATTTAGGCTAAGCGGATTCACTCTTTTCCTCTTTTGGAAAAAAACGAAATGGGCGAACAAATACGCCAACCGGCCAGAGATCAGAGGAGAGAAGCTTATCATACAGCATAGATGAGATTCCGAGTTTAAAATTCACCTTTCGAACCGAATTTGCCGGCACATCTTTTTTAATTAGATTGTAGCATACTAATCCATTTCTGTCAATAATTGTGTTTTTTACAACATAGTCAATAATATCTTCAGGCCCTACTGTTGGTTAAAATGAAGATAGATGAAGCCATTTAAATCGACGAGCAACAGAGAGTTCTACATTTGTATTACTACCCACAAGATTAAAAGTTTTACGTGAGGCTCGTATCACTCTTGGCGATGAGTTAGTAGGCTTATGCACATTGACACTAGTACCAGCAATAGCAGCATAGGTTTGTGGTATACTGGGATCAGTTGTAGACGCATGAGTATGTGTATTGCCGTTGACAGCGACATCAACAGCGGTAACATCATTACAAGTAGTTGGAGTATTAATGGCAGTAGACAAGCGCGGAGAGTATACAACAGAGAGAGCAGCAGCGTTCGGCAGAAGGTTAAAATGTTTAGCGGTTGATTGAGCAGCGTCACCACTCGTGGGTGACAGAACAGCAGCGGACAAACATGGAGACTGAGAACCAATAAGGTGTCTGTTTGTATGTTTGGTTTTCTGTGACACTTGCTTTAAGCCAGTATTAGACTTTTTAGGTCTGGCAGCAACAACATCATCAACAGCATTATCAGTGGGAGAGGATAGGCACGTACTGTTGCCTTTTCTATTTACTTTCGAAGAGGCGAAAGAACTTTTAGAGTTGATTTCGACTTTTTGAGCTTCTTCATTAGGCAGTAGATTGGAATAGTGAGTTACGTTTTTACTTTTACTCACAGCATTCGATGAGATAACAGCACTTTTAAGAGCATTAACTTCGGAAATAAGCTGCTCAATGCACTCAGCATTGTTCTTGTGTGTTTGTTTGTTAATGATATCAATATTTTGTTTGATTACATCAATTTGTAAGGCAAGTTGTTTGAATTTTAATTCGAAAACACTCAGAACGGACTCCATGCCTATATTTTGTGTAACCATCACTGAATCATACGCTTTACAGAGCTTTCTGGGTAAATTAACACACTCAACACAAAAGTAGCTGAAATGGCGATTCGTTTTAAGTAATCTCACATCGTAATCAGAAATTGTGCCTTCACAGCAACCACGAAATTGTTTCTTACAAAAGCCACCACATGGCACAATCACACTATCATTTCTAGGAAACGATTTAGAGCACTTTCCACAAAAGTCATCCATAAATGATCAATAAAAAATTTGATAAAAAAATGATAATTGTGAGCTATAGCGCGAGCAGACCAAAACACGTCTGCACTCAACGAAACACAATGTACTACCACAACAAAAACACGACATATGCAAAATTTGGGAATAGCAATTCTAGCGAAAAACACCTTAAACATTTCAAACCACGTAACATCCACTAATCTACTTTTACACCAAACTATAACTATACACGGTCTAAAAGATCTGTACATTACAAACATTTACAAAGAGACAGACATCAATTTAACATACCAACATACCAACACTTCTTAATACAAGAAATACACTCACTTCGATTGATGTATCCATGGCAAGTGCTGATCTGGCAGTATCATTGTCCTGGAGTTGCCCATCCCAGCCAATCGCAGGTGATCACTTTCCAATTTTCATACGGAGCGGGCATACACACTCGCATAAAAAGTTCATTGGCAAGTTTAAAGAAGCCAAAGCCAACTGGGATCTTTTCCGGAACAAAACAGAATCTATGAGCACCCAGTCCGCACAATCAAACAACATAAACAGGGAAGCAGTCATGATTAAAAAAATTTTGAGGAAATCAGAAAACGAATCCATGCCAACCAGTAGGTGCCCAAGACAAAGCAATAATCCCGTATGATTCAACAGCGAAATTGGTACATTGATAAGAGAAAAAAATAAAGCTTGGAAAAAATTCAGAGAAAAAAAACGTTGGAAAGAACGTTAGCTTATAAAAAGTTGTGCGCACAAGTGAGACGAGCTAGTAAAACAGCAAAACAGGAGTCGTGGAAATTGTTTGAAAACTTTCTTAATCCATCGCTTGATACCAAAACACTATGGACTAAAGTGAAGAGAATCCGATCGCATGCCGCCTCCAACTTTCCACGCATTTTTACAAATAACGCCGTTCTATCACATCCTGAACAAATACCTAGGAGAAATATGGCGTTCCATAAGCTCAAATGACACATTTAACAGCAGTCTTATACAGGAAAAGTTGAACATTAACATCGATAGATGGAGAAGTCCCGGAAATAAGGGACGTCACATAGAGACAGGAATCGAAATATGCCGTGCACTAACAGAAGGAGTGGTACAACACTGCATCACAATCTATGGGCACACCTCAGAGGCCAACAAAAATAAAATAAATGTAGCTTTAAACAATTGTTTAAAAAAAGCAGTTGGACTCCTGAGGGCTACCCCGACACCAGCCGCCCGGGTCGAAGCACGCTACAACGAATTTCAGTGGCTAGTACAAAAGCTATGTATCACAACTACGTCACATCCTTTACACAAACTTTTCTGGAATTTCATTACCAGCCGAAAGCACGCTAGCAGAAGCTATAGAAGCACTTGTGGCATTGAAGCTATTACCCAGTACCTACTGAATACACATACACCAATACCCCCAAAAACACCAGACCAGCGCTAAAATATCAATCGACCTTTCAATGAGCAATCTAAAGAAATCCAACGCATCCCCAGAAGCGTACAATCAAAACTTTCTACACTACAAAGCCAACCATCAAAAAGACGTGTTTTATTACACCGATGGCTCCCTCCTTGGAATAACACCGTCTTACGCCGCAATAGAACAGCTCATTGATGGAACCTACAGAACAATCCACCAAGCTTTCTTATCACCACATGCTGGTATATTTAACGCTGAATTATCGGCAATAAAATTTGCCCTGCACCACGCAGCAATAAACAACAAACAAGCCGTCATTTGCTCGGACAGCTTAAGCGTGCTGAAAACGATAACAGACGAAAACAGTGAAGCGCGTAAATATGCACTAAGCGTAAATATACGGAGCGATATTAAACTGCTATGGATACCTGGTCATGTGGGGATAACAGGTAATGAGCTAGCTGACAAAGCTGCTAAACAAGCGTTCAGTATGCCACTTGTAGCAGAGACTCCTTGCTTGACTTCCGCCATAACGAACTTTTTACAAATACAACTCAGAATCTTAAGAGACAGATCATGGGAAACAGCAAACTGCTTTTGAAGACACACAATTTAAATTGTGTTCGCCCAAACTACCACGTTAAACTTTCGCGTAAAAAATGCATCCAATTAGCTAGAATGAGAGTAGGTGCCACGAGGTTTACCACCGAACATTTTTACGATCATACTAATGAGCGAAAAGTACCTCTCACCATCAAACATATACTAAAGGATTGCCCCATATCCGGTAGCGGCATTAACTTGACTACAATACTTGACTGTAGCAAGGAAAACACAATACAACAGATAACCGATGCACTCAAAAAACACGACCTACTCCATGAAGTCTAGGCAAAATGGCCTAGTAGCCCAGCTTCAAAAATATATCTTGCAAATTCATTTGTAAAATATAAATTTAAATAAATAAGTGCCATAAATTTATCAGTTTCGTCTGTACCCTTTTTGTTTTTTTAAATTAACCAACCTTTCATGTTCCACATGTAAGCTGATTCAGCTGCCGTTGAAGCGAGGGAGGGTGGGAAAGAAGCCAATGCAAAAAAAACAGCTGACAGCTGAATGTTGAAAGGGCGCACGCAACTACCGGCGAGCAGGTGTCACCCTGCTCTTCGCCCAGCTGATCTCACTCTCCAGTTAACCTTTTCGAGCGCTGTGTACCGCACGAGCAACGCGTTCAATACATATTAATAATACAGTCGTTGTTGTGTGTGTTGTTGTTGGTGTGTTCGTTGGTGTGTTCGTTGGTGTTGGTGTTGTAGCGGCTAGCTACGCTCCACTGGGCTAGCGGGCTCCCTCAATCATTATCGTCAAGCTCAACTAACGAGAGGTCCAGGAAACGAGCCGTTTCAACAGGGTCGGACCATAGCACTATGGTTCCTAGGACCACATTTTCTGGCCAAAATCGATTTTTAAAAGTTCCGATTTTTCGTCTGTTTTTTTTTACCATCACTAAGCTGATACTTCGCATGAGTTAATTGCATATTTTGTTTTCCCTTTAATCGGTTTACCGTTATGTGGTCAGCAGTTAAATTGTAACTTTGCCTATTTGCTTATACAAGTGGTGAAATTTGGCTGAAACTCAAAACTGAATATTTTATAAACAAATTAAAATTAACTAAAAGAAAAAAATGGAAACTAACAATAAAGGTAATTATATTTTGTTTCTCGAATATTAATACATTCAACTGTTGTTAAGTTTGAAAAAAATTTATTTAAATATTAACTTTGGCTTAAGTAATATTTTTTAACTTTACGTAGAGCTTAAAAAAATTGGTAGCAGTTGGTAGTCTTGGTACTTTGTGATTGTATAAATAACTCAATTTGGAGTTTGTGTGCAAAAAATTATTTTGCTCTTTTTTGCAATTTTTGAATAATTCACATTTTTCTTAGACCACTACTCCGTGCGATTTGCTGATTTATTTGAAGTATGGAAGGAGGAGGCAAACACGTGCCTTAGACAGACAGCAGTTTTTGATTTTTTGTTAGAAAACGTTATTGCAATTGACGTTTCCGATGAATACACTGTCTATTTAAAGGAAAAAAATAGAATTATATGTAAATATATTAATGACAGATGGGGAAAAAGTCATCGGCGTGTAGATGTATTTTTGAAACAAAATGCAAACTGGCTTTTAACAAAAACCGAAATAATGAAACCGGAGTTGTCATATTCTATACCAAGCACATCAAAAGTAGGCCGTAAATCCCTTACATTTAATGAAAAATCTGCAAGAACGCAAAGAAGAGAAGCTGCGGAATTATCGAAACAGCAAGGCGACAATATTGACTTAATGGTGTCCGCTGCGTCTACGGCTGCCCGTAAAAGAGGTCAAATAGATTTGGCTGTAACTTTAAAAAGGACTTTAAACAACTCAAATGAAATGTCTAAAATAAGAAAACTAGTAGAAAATAAAACCGACGAGAAATGCCCAATTCGCATGTCT
Organism: Philophylla caesio; assembly: GCA_963971545.1. NCBI lineage: Eukaryota > Metazoa > Arthropoda > Insecta > Diptera > Tephritidae > Philophylla > Philophylla caesio. The sequence goes on from OZ020604.1 coordinate 142,820,667, forward strand.
GCTGAAGATGGGTTGGCTTTCTTGTTGGAAAATAGCTTTACCAAACAACAATATATAAATATTCGAGAAGAAAGTCTTAGCCGAAATTGTGATATTATGTTATGTTATGTTATGGTCGCGGTGATGGAGGATAGGAAAGAAACCTTTTTGAAAGTGGAGTTAATTGTAAACTATGGATTTGACAGCAGTACAGGTCATTCTAATTTCAAGCAGAAATATTCAACTGAATCACATCAAATTGATTCATCGCTTCTTGCCACTACAATTACTCCTTTACGTATGAGTGACGAAAACGGCACAATTTTGTGGTACAATCGGACACCACAGTCTATACGATTTTGTCGTCCTTTAAAACTTGAGTATATTAAAGAAACTAAAGAAACAATAACTAAAGAAAGCAACGATATTAAAGCGGAACTGGACAAATTCGAGGTCTTCAAAATAAAAATTGACGATGAGAAAACAATTGAAATAAATTATAGGTTGTATTTGACGGCAATTGATGGAAAAGTGTTAAATGTGTTAACCGGAACAAAATCAACTCAATGTTGTCCTATATGCGGTGCTACTCCTAAGGATTTTTTAAATGAAACAAATCTTAAATCGGAGAAATTTTAACCGAAATCAAGTAATTTAAAGTACGGAATTTCTCCTCTACATTGTTGGATACGGTTTTTTGAGTTTGTACTTCATTTAAGTTATAAAAAAAATGTAAAAAAGTGGCAAATACGTAACGAATCAGATAAACACATCGTCGCAGAAGAAAAAAAGAATATTCAATGTTTGTTTTGGACACGTCTCGGTTTACATGTAGATAAACCAAAAATTGGGGGATTTGGCAATACAAACGACGGAAATACTTCGCGCCGCGCATTTCAAAATCACGAATTATTTGCTGAAATTATTGGTGTAAACAAGGAACTTATATACAATTTAAAGATAATATTAATATGTTTATCTTGCCAACTTCCATTAAACTTAGCAAAGTTTGAATTATTCTGCTTCCGGACCGCCGAACTTATAATGCAAAAATATCCCTGGTGCCCGATGACAGCAACTGTGCACAAAGTCTTAGTTCACTCCAAAAAGATCATCAAATAACGAAAATTGTTTTTGTAGTTGAAAGTTTCCAAGAGAATATACGATAATTATTACAAATCAACGAAAATTTAAAAAAATGTATACGTTATACAAAAAAAGTTTTCAAAAATATTGTTAAAATCATTGCGCAGTCTGAGCCGACGAAAACGTGTACTTCCTTATACCAAAATTCATTGGGCTACGTACTCGCAATTTGTTTTAAAGCTCTAAATACAACGTTCAAAATTTTGTGAAAACTCATCGAATTTTTTGAAATTTTGTGCAGAATGTTTAACGTTGATTTGCGCTATTTGTGTTGAATTATATTTTAATAAAAAACTTAAAAAAATTTGGAAGGAAAGTATTCTGGCTATGGCAAAATATTCCCCACGGGGTCATTTGTTTGAGTCACTGTATATTAGATAGATGCGCGTGGCAGCTTTTTAAACACTCCCATTCTTTCTATAACCCCTATTTACTATATATATGCAAAATTTCAAAACTATATTACAGTTATTTGAATTTTGGCCAGAAAATGTGGTCCTAGGAACCATAGTGCATAGGGAGAGGGGTGTTAGTTGATAAGGTTTGGCCGGGCATGTGAATAGGCGATTGGTGTCGTGCGGAGACTCTCCACATGCTGGGCAAGTGTTGGGGGTGTCGGGGTTGATCACTGTTGCTCTTAAACAAAATGCGTTAACCATAACAGCTTTGTCTCGCAAACCGATCGGTAAGCGAGCGCTCGCTTGCTTTCAACTGTCATTTTTGTAGTTTGACAGCCATTTTCCCATTTCGTAGCAACCTTCATTGTAGCAACATCGTTCATCATAGGCTCTTTTAGCACAAAAAAAAGCCTTTTGATAAGTTATAACGATAAAATCCAGTGTCGCGTTACTGATCATTTTAAATTCATTAATTTATACCGACGATATGAGTGGGTTTGGAGTTTGGATAGTACAAAATTCTTCGTCTACGACATGTTGCAAAAGTAAAAGTATGCTTTCAAAATGTCCAGTGCACAAATCTGTCTCTCGCTTGCGACGACAAGAAGCAGAAAGCAAGCGACAATTGGAAGCAGGTGAAGACTGCCCGTAACTGAATATTTTCAGTGTTTATGGTTTTATAAGAAAAACTGACCCAGTAAAAAGAATGAGATTGAGCAGTAGAGCTATAAGCATGTCTATTCGGTAATATTCTTATATTGTTATGAAATACACACACGTACACAATTGTTGACAGCAGTTTTTACATAGCGGTCTTACGAGACATCTCTACAGAAAATTTTAGGAGATAAGTGCTGATAAATTTTTTTTCAGCCACTGCACTGCAGATGCACAATAAATTGACCGGCAATGTTCTTGTAGGGAAGGCATTAAATATAAATAATCGAGCATTGGAGATATCGATATTTTGTACGGTAGTAACATTTTTTGTGTCTGGTTTGAGATTATAGGTCTGTACTCGTACTTCTCCAGTAAGAATTATCCAGTAAAGAAATTTCTTAGAATTTGACAACATTCGCTCTCAGAGCGAAAAATATACCAAAAATAACAAGAACGCAAAACCAGTAAAAACTTGCAAGTTTGACGAACAGCTGATTGAATTTTTGTCCGTATCCAAATATACAAAATAAAAAACCTTGTATTAGTGTTTTCCTGAAACATTCCACTAACGAAGCTTAACCAAAGGAACTTGTACTTGCTTCTTGCATGTTTGATACCCACATTTTATAATTTTCGCATTTAAAACTCTTAAACAAAAATTTCCAAATTATCCAAATTGCAATCAGCTGCTTTTGATCAGCTGTTTTTCCACTTGCAAGTTTTTACTGGCAAAAATTTGTCCAGTAAAAATTATCAACTTCCCCTCAAAATGAAATGTCAATTCGCTCTCTCGATTTCCCCTACTTTGCAAGTTTCTTGCAAGTTTTTGCGTACAAGAACGCCAAAACGTGATAGTTTGTAACAATTTTTACAAACTATTAACTTCGAGAACACTACTTATATTTGATCAGTGAATTTGTCATGTTTTGTATAACGAAACTAGCTTCGTTGATTTTTATTGGAAATCTTGTTACTGATTTTGTATTCGCATCACCTGAAAGTAGTAATCCCTATGAGACTCTGGGGGTAGCAAAACGTGCCACAGCTCAAGATATTAGGAAAGCGTATAAACATTTAGTTAAGGCATGGTGAGTAATTGTTCATACATATCTTCTTTTAACTAGTTGTCTTGCCGCTGCACATGTAAAAATGGAGAGTAAAATGTAAGTATTCTAAAATTTAGAGCTAAAAATTTAATAACATGACCATATATATTGTTTCTATTTCAGAAAAGTATCAAGTCAATCACAATTTGAGCGCCTTGTGAAATTGATGGAGGAAAACCCACAACATGCGAGGGGCATTGGCCAATTTGGATGTAGCCGGCAGGAAATGGCTGCCACTTGGGTGAATTTTGCAACGGAGCTGAATGCGCTTGGACCCCCAATCAGGAGTGGTGTGGAGTGGCAACGGGTATGTAATAATATTAGGGCGCAATGTATGTATGTAAAGTGAATAATAAGTGCAATTACAGGTATTGGTACACTACAAGGCCAACCTATTTTTAAAATCGGCGGAACAGCGGACGACCGTGTCAATTTTTTTAAAAAAGGGGTAATAGCATCCACTAGGTACTTCATTCCCTCTTTGTTGATGCGGAAGTAACTCAAAAATCTGTAATAAAAACGCTTTGCACATGTACTTACATAGACATAATAAATATTTTACCTTGCTTCCGGCAATTCAAACGGGTTGGACGAATCTCTTATTGTCCTCCTTATTCGTCCAATTTGTGTACGGCTTGCATTATCTTCTGATTCTGCAAAAAAAAAATTCGAAGCTCGCTTCCATATTAAATATTTGTATTTTCTTTTAATTCGGCGCACAAATCAGTTGTGTTGATCAGCTGTTTTTAAGTTGTCTTGAAACTTATCGATAACTCAACAATTGACAACTAAATCGAGTTGTCAATCATAATACAAATCAAAAGTTGAGTTGAGTTGTGAATCATAATAAGGGCCTAATATTCGGTATAGCGTCGAATAAAAAGGGGGTGGTGGCGCTGAAGGAGGGGGCGTTGCACTCCACCAGCACACCGTTAGGGGAAAGAAAACTTTTCCATAAGCCCCCTCTGGTTCCTTTAGACCATTGGTGAGGCCCTAGGGAAGCCTTTGAAAATGGGCAAAAATCCAACTTTTTTCATGCAAAAGGGAGACAAAGTTACCCACTAAACATTTTTTGTTAAACTCTAGACGAAATGTGAGTTCATAACATACATATGTATGTATGTCAGTAGTTTGACATGCATTTGGCAAGAATTTTAGTCTTTTGTGCGGGGCTTAAAAATGCATCTTTTTATTTAAGAAATGCAAAGTATTTAAATAGTTTTAGTTTCTAAAAACAGAAAAAGCTGATAGCACAATGTGTTAGTAATATATATGTATGTGTGTGCCAAAATGAATGCATTAGTGGCTCGATATTAAGTGCGGTGAATGAAATTCAAACACCATATATGTGAAAAATGCAAAAAGTAGAGAATTTTTAAAGTAAAATTTCTGTCAATAATTGTGTTTTTTACAACATAGTCAATAATATCTTCAGGCCCTACTGTTGGTTAAAATGAAGATAGATGAAGCCATTTAAATCGACGAGCAACAGAGAGTTCTACATTTGTATTACTACCCACAAGATTAAAAGTTTTACGTGAGGCTCGTATCACTCTTGGCGATGAGTTAGTAGGCTTATGCACATTGACACTAGTACCAGCAAAGCAGCATAGGTTTGTGGTATACTGGGATCAGTTGTAGACGCATGAGTATGTGTATTGCCGTTGACAGCGACATCAACAGCGGTAACATCATTACAAGTAGTTGGAGTATTAATGGCAGTAGACAAGCGCGGAGAGTATACAACAGAGAGAGCAGCAGCGTTCGGCAGAAGGTTAAAATGTTTAGCGGTTGATTGAGCAGCGTCACCACTCGTGGGTGACAGAACAGCAGCGGACAAACATGGAGACTGAGAACCAATAAGGTGTCTGTTTGTATGTTTGGTTTTCTGTGACACTTGCTTTAAGCCAGTATTAGACTTTTTAGGTCTGGCAGCAACAACATCATCAACAGCATTATCAGTGGGAGAGGATAGGCACGTACTGTTGCCTTTTCTATTTACTTTCGAAGAGGCGAAAGAACTTTTATTAGAGTTGATTTCGACTTTTTGAGCTTCTTCATTAGGCAGTAGATTGGAATAGTGAGTTACGTTTTTACTTTTACTCACAGCATTCGATGAGATAACAGCACTTTTAAGAGCATTAACTTCGGAAATAAGCTGCTCAATGCACTCAGCATTGTTCTTGTGTGTTTGTTTGTTAATGATATCAATATTTTGTTTGATTACATCAATTTGTAAGGCAAGTTGTTTGAATTTTAATTCGAAAACACTCAGAACGGACTCCATGCCTATTTTTTGTGCAACCATCACTGAATCATACGCTTTACAGAGCTTTCTGGGTAAATTAACACACTCAACACAAAAGTAGCTGAAATGGCGATTCGTTTTAAGTAATCTCACATCGTAATTAGAAATTGTGCCTTCACAGCAACCACGAAATTGTTTCTTACAAAAGCCACCACATGGCACAATCACACTATCATTTCTAGGAAACGATTTAGAGCACTTTCCACAAAAGTCATCCATAAATGATCAATAAAAAATTTGATAAAAAAAATGATAATTAGTGAGCTATAGCGCGAGCAGACCAAAACACGTCTGCACTCAACGAAACACAATGTACTACCACAACAAAAACACGACATATGCAAAATTTGGGAATAGCAATTCTAGCGAAAAACACCTTAAACATTTCAAACCACGTAACATCCACTAATCTACTTTTACACCAAACTATAACTATACACGGTCTAAAAGATCTGTACATTACAAACATTTACAAAGAGACAGACATCAATTTAACATACCAACATACCAACACTTCTTAATACAAGAAATACACTCACTTCGATTGATGTATCCATGGCAAGTGCTGATCTGGCAGTATCATTGTCCTGGAGTTGCCCATCCCAGCCAATCGCAGGTGATCACTTTCCAATTTTCCTACGGAACGGGCATACACACTCGCATAAAAAGTTCATTGGCAAGTTTAAAGAAGCCAAAGCCAACTGGGATCTTTTCCGGAACAAAACAGAATCTATGAGCACCCAGTCCGCACAATCAAACAACATAAACAGGGAAGCAGTCATGATTAAAAAAATTGTGAGGAAATCAGAAAACGAATCCATGCCAACCAGTAGGTGCCCAAGACAAAGCAATAATCCCGTATGATTCAACAGCGAAATTGGTACATTGATAAGAGAAAAAAATAAAGCTTGGAAAAAATTCAGAGAAAAAAAAAACGTTGGAAAGAACGTTAGCTTATAAAAAGTTGTGCGCACAAGTGAGACGAGCTAGTAAAACAGCAAAACATGAGTCGTGGAAATTGTTTGAAAACTTTCTTAATCCATCGCTTGATACCAAAACACTATGGACTAAAGTGAAGAGAATCCGATCGCATGCCGCCTCCAACTTTCCACGCATTTTTACAAATAACGCCGTTCTATCACATCCTGAACAAATACCTAGGAGAAATATGGCGTTCCATAAGCTCAAATGACACATTTAACAGCAGTCTTATACAGGAAAAGTTGAACATTAACATCGATAGATGGAGAAGTCCCGGAAATAAGGGACGTCACATAGAGACAGGAATCGAAATATGCCGTGCACTAACAGAAGGAGTGGTACAACACTGCATCACAATCTATGGGCACACCTCAGAGGCCAACAAAAATAAAATAAATGTAGCTTTAAACAATTGTTTAAAAAAGCAGTTGGACTCCTGAGGGCTACCCCGACACCAGCCGCCCGGGTCGAAGCACGCTACAACGAATTTCAGTGGCTAGTACAAAAGCTATGTATCACAACTACGTCACATCCTTTACACAAACTTTTCTGGAATTTCATTACCAGCCGAAAGCACGCTAGCAGAAGCTATAGAAGCACTTGTGGCATTGAAGCTATTACCCAGTACCTACTGAATACACATACACCAATACCCCCAAAAACACCAGACCAGCGCTAAAATATCAATCGACCTTTCAATGAGCACTCTAAAGAAATCCAACGCATCCCCACAAGCGTACAATCAAAACTTTCTACACTACAAAGCCAACCATCAAAAAGACGTGTTTTATTACACCGATGGCTCCCTCCTTGGAATAACACCGTCTTACGCCGCAATAGAACAGCTCATTGCTGGAACCTACAGAACAATCCACCAAGCTTTCTTATCACCACATGCTGGTATATTTAACGCTGAATTATCGGCAATAAAATTTGCCCAGCACCACGCAGCAATAAACAACAAACAAGCCGTCATTTGCTCGGACAGCTTAAGCGTGCTGAAAACGATAACAGACGAAAACAGTGAAGCGCGTAAATATGCACTAAGCGTAAATATACGGAGCGATATTAAACTGCTATGGATACCTGGTCATGTGGGGATAACAGGTAATGAGCTAGCTGACAAAGCTGCTAAACAAGCGTTCAGTATGCCACTTGTAGCAGAGACTCCTTGCTTGACTTCCGCCATAACGAACTTTTTACAAATACAACTCAGAATCTTAAGAGACAGATCATGGGAAACAGCAAACTGCTTTTGAAGACACACAATTTAAATTGTGTTCGCCCAAACTACCACGTTAAACTTTCGCGTAAAAAATGCATCCAATTAGCTAGAATGAGAGTAGGTGCCACGAGGTTTACCACCGAACATTTTTACGATCATACTAATGAGCGAAAAGTACCTCTCACCATCAAACATATACTAAAGGATTGCCCCATATCCGGTAGCGGCATTAACTTGACTACAATACTTGACTGTAGCAAGGAAAACACAATACAACAGATAACCGATGCACTCAAAAAACACGACCTACTCCATGAAGTCTAGGCAAAATGGCCTAGTAGCCCAGCTTCAAAAATATATCTTGCAAATTCATTTGTAAAATATAAATTTAAATAAATAAGTGCCATAAATTTATCAGTTTCGTCTGTACCCTTTTTGTTTTTTTAAATTAACCAACCTTTCATGTTCCACATGTAAGCTGATTCAGCTGCCGTTGAAGCGAGGGAGGGTGGGAAAGAAGCCAATGCAAAAAAACAGCTGACAGCTGAATGTTGAAAGGGCGCACGCAACTACCGGCGAGCAGGTGTCACCCTGCTCTTCGCCCAGCTGATCTCACTCTCCAGTTAACCTTTTCGAGCGCTGTGTACCGCACGAGCAACGCGTTCAATACATATTAATAATACAGTCGTTGTTGTGTGTGTTGTTGTTGGTGTGTTCGTTGGTGTGTTCGTTGGTGTTGGTGTTGTAGCGGCTAGCTACGCTCCACTGGGCTAGCGGGCTCCCTCAATCATTATCGTCAAGCTCAACTAACGAGAGGTCCAGGAAACGAGCCGTTTCAACAGGGTCGGACCATAGCACTATGGTTCCTAGGACCACATTTTCTGGCCAAAATCGATTTTTAAAAGTTCCGATTTTTCGTCTGTTTTTTTTACCATCACTAAGCTGATACTTCGCATGAGTTAATTGCATATTTTGTTTTCCCTTTAATCGGTTTACCGTTATGTGGTCAGCAGTTAAATTGTAACTTTGCCTATTTGCTTATACAAGTGGTGAAATTTGGCTGAAACTCAAAACTGAATATTTTATAAACAAATTAAAATTAACTAAAAGAAAAAAATGGAAACTAACAATAAAGGTAACTATATTTTGTTTCTCGAATATTAATACATTCAACTGTTGTTAAGTTTGAAAAAAATTTATTTAAATATTAACTTTGGCTTAAGTAATATTTTTTAACTTTACGTAGAGCTTAAAAAAATTGGTAGCAGTTGGTAGTCTTGGTACTTTGTGATTGTATAAATAACTCAATTTGGAGTTTGTGTGCAAAAAATTATTTTGCTCTTTTTTGCGATTTTTGAATAATTCACATTTTTCTTAGACCACTACTCCGTGCGATATGCTGATTTATTTGAAGTATGGAAGGAGGAGGCAAACACGTGCCTTAGACAGACAGCAGTTTTTGATTTTTTGTTAGAAAACGTTATTGCAATTGACGTTTCCGATGAATACACTGTCTATTTAAAGGAAAAAAATAGAATTATATGTAAATATATTAATGACAGATGGGGAAAAAGTCATCAGCGTGTAGATGTATTTTTGAAACAAAATGCAAACTGGCTTTTAACAAAAACCGAAATAATGAAACCGGAGTTGTCATATTCTATACCAAGCACATCAAAAGTAGGCCGTAAATCCCTTACATTTAATGAAAAATCTGCAAGAACGCAAAGAAGAGAAGCTGCGGAATTATCGAAACAGCAAGGCGACAATATTGACTTAATGGTGTCCGCTGCGTCTACGGCTGCGCGTAAAAGAGGTCAAATAGATTTGGCTGTAACTTTAAAAAGGACTTTAAACAACTCAAATGAAATGTCTAAAATAAGAAAACTAGTAGAAAATAAAACCGACGAGAAATGCCCAATTCGCATGTCTGCTGAAGATGGGTTGGCTTTCTTGTTGGAAAATAGCTTTACCAAACAACAATATATAAATATTCGAGAAGAAAGTCTTAGCCGAAATTGTGATATTATGTTATGTTATGTTATGGTCGCGGTGATGGAGGATAGGAAAGAAACCTTTTTGAAAGTGGAGTTAATTGTAAACTATGGATTTGACAGCAGTACAGGTCATTCTAATTTCAAGCAGAAATATTCAACTGAATCACATCAAATTGATTCATCGCTTCTTGCCACTACAATTACTCCATTACGTATGAGTGACGAAAACGGCACAATTTTGTGGTACAATCGGACACCACAGTCTATACGATTTTGTCGTCCTTTAAAACTTGAGTATATTAAAGAAACTAAAGAAACAATAACTAAAGAAAGCAACGATATTAAAGCGGAACTGGACAAATTAGAGGTCTTCAAAATAAAAATTGACGATGAGAAAACAATTGAAATAAATTATAGGTTGTATTTGACGGCAATTGATGGAAAAGTGTTAAATGTGTTAACCGGAACAAAATCAACTCAATGTTGTCCTATATGCGATGCTACTCCTAAGGATTTTTTAAATGAAACAAATCTTAAATCAGAGAAATTTATACCGAAATCAAGTAATTTAAAGTACAGAATTTCTCCTCTACATTGTTGGATACGGTTTTTTGAGTTTGTACTTCATTTAAGTTATAAAAAAAATGTAAAAAAGTGGCAAATACGTAACGAATCAGATAAACACATCGTCGCAGAAGAAAAAAAGAATATTCAATGTTTGTTTTGGACACGTCTCGGTTTACATGTAGATAAACCAAAAATTGGGGGATTTGGCAATACAAACGACGGAAATACTTCGCGCCGCGCATTTCAAAATCACGAATTATTTGCTGAAATTATTGGTGTAAACAAGGAACTTATATACAATTTAAAGATAATATTAATATGTTTATCTTGCCAACTTCCATTAAACTTAGCAAAGTTTGAATTATTCTGCTTCCGGACCGCCGAACTTATAATGCAAAAATATCCCTGGTGCCCGATAACAGCAACTGTGCACAAAGTCTTAGTTCACTCCAAAAAGATCATCGAATAACGAAAATTGTTTTTGTAGTTGAAAGTTTCCAAGAGAATATACGATAATTATTACAAATCAACGAAAATTTAAAAAAATTTATACGTTATACGAAAAAAGTTTTCAAAAATATTGTTAAAATCATTGCGCAGTCTGAGCCGACGAAAACGTGTACTTCCTTATACCAAAATTCATTGGGCTACGTACTCGCAATTTGTTTTAAAGCTCTAAATACAAGGTTCAAAATTTTGTGAAAACTCATCGATTTTTTTGAAATTTAACGTTTAATGTTTAACGTTGATTTGCGCTATTTGTGTTGAATTATATTTTAATAAAAAACTTAAAAAAAATTCGAAAGGAAAGTATTCTGGCTATGGCAAAATATTCCCCACGGGGTCATTTGTTTGAGTCACTGTATATTAGATAGATGCGCGTGGCAGCTTTTTAAACACTCCCATTCTTTCTATAACCCCTATTTACTATATATATGCAAAATTTCAAAACTATATTACAGTTATTTGAATTTTGGCCAGAAAATGTGGTCCTAGGAACCATAGTGCATAGGGAGAGGGGTGTTAGTTGATTAGGTTTGGCCGGGCATGTGAATAGGCGATTGGTGTCGTGCGGAGACTCTCCACATGCTGGGCAAGTGTTGGGGGTGTCGGGGTTGATCACTGTTGCTCTTAAACAAAATGCGTTAACCATAACAGCTTTGTCTCGCAAACCGATCGGTAAGCGAGCGCTCGCTTGCTTTCAACTGTCATTTTTGTAGTTTGACAGCCATTTTCCCATTTCGTAGCAACCTTCAATGTAGCAACATCGTTCATCATAGGCTCTTAGCACAAAAAAATCCTTTTTATAAGTTATAACGATAAAATCCAGTGTCGCGTTACTGATCATTTTAAATTCATTAATTTATACCGACGATATGAGTGGGTTTGGAGTTTGGATAGTACAAAATTCTTCGTCTACGACATGTTGCAAAAGTAAAAGTATGCTTTCAAAATGTCCAGTGCACAAATCTGTCTCTCGCTTGCGACGACAAGAAGCAGAAAGCAAGCGACAATTGGAAGCAGGTGAAGACTGCCCGTAACTGAATATTTTCAGTGTTTATGGTTTTATAAGAAAAACTGACCCAGTAAAAAGAATGAGAGTGAGCAGTAGAGCTATAAGCATGTCTATTCGGTAATATTCTTGTATTGTTGTGAAATACACACACGTACACAATTGTTGACAGCAGTTTTTACATAGCGGTCTTACGAGACATCTCTACAGAAAATTTTAGGAGATAAGTGCTGATAAATTTTTTTTCAGCCACTGAACTGCAGATGCACAATAAATTTACCGGCAATGTTCTTGTAGGGAAGGCATTAAATATAAATAATCGAGCATTGGAGATATCGATATTTTGTACGGTAGTAACATTTTTTGTGTCTGGTTTGAGATTATAGGTCTGTACTCGTACTTCTCCAGTAAGAATTATCCAGTAAAGAAATTTCTTAGAATTTGACAACATTCGCTCTCAGAGCGAAAAATATACCAAAAATAACAAGAACGCAAAACCAGTAAAAACTTGCAAGTTTGACGAACAGCTGATTGAATTTTTGTCCGTATCCAAATATACAAAATGAAAAACGTTGTATTAGTGTTTTCCTGAAACATTCCACTAACGAAGCTTAACCAAAGGAACTTGTACTTGGTTCTTGCATGTTTGATACCCACATTTTATAATTTTCGCATTTAAAACTCTTAAACAAAAATTTCCAAATTATCCAAATTGCAATCAGCTGCTTTTGATCAGCTGTTTTTCCACTTGCAAGTTTTTACTGGCAAAAATTTGTCCAGTAAAAATTATCAACTTCCCCTCAAAATGAAATGTCAATTCGCTCTCTCGATTTCCCCTACTTTGCAAGTTTCTTGCAAGTTTTTGCGTACAAGAACGCCAAAACGTGATAGTTTGTAACAATTTTTACAAACTATTAACTTCGAGAACACTACTTATATTTGATCAGTGAATTTGTCATGTTTTGTATAACGAAACTAGCTTCGTTGATTTTTATTGGAAATCTTGTTACTGATTTTGTATTCGCATCACCTGAAAGTAGTAATCCCTATGAGACTCTGGGGGTAGCAAAACGTGCCACAGCTCAAGATATTAGGAAAGCGTATAAACATTTAGTTAAGGCATGGTGAGTAATTGTTCATACATATCTACCTAGTTTTAAAAATTAAAAACAGTGAGTCGGGTTCGATAAATCTCCGCACGAATAAAGTTTGTGACAAAGCGAAAACCAAATCGAAAAATTTAAGTTCACATACATACATATATAGATTCTAAACATTTAAATTTGTGTTTAATATTCGTTTTGCAAAACTTCCTATGCAAATTTCATCAAAAGTTAAAATTAAAAAAGCTTATCAGGCATGTTCTGAAAATCTTACGATTTAAATTCGGTTCGAGGTTAAGGCCCTTATTATGATTCACAACTTAGTTGTCAGTTGAGTTGTAATTGTCAAATCCGCATTATGGTTCACAACTCAACTCAACTTTTTAATCAGCTGTTCACAACTCAAGACAACTTCGATAATCGATAACTTTTTCGCTATTATGATTGACAACTAGTTGTAATTTTACATGAATTAGTTGTCAAAACAAGACAACCACTTTTAACTAGTTGTCTTGCCGCTGCACATGTAAAAATGGAGAGTAAAATGTAAGTATTCTAAAATTTAGAGCTAAAAATTTAATAACATGACCATATATATTGTTTCTATTTCAGAAAAGTATCAAGTCAATCACAAATTGAGCGCCTTGTGAAATTGATGGAGGAAAACCCACAACATGCGAGGGGCATTGGCCAATTTGGATGTAGCCGGCAGGAAATGGCTGCCACTTGGGTGAATTTTGCAACGGAGCTGAATGCGCTTGGACCCCCAATCAGGAGTGGTGTGGAGTGGCAACGGGTATGTAATAATATTAGGGCGCAATGTATGTATGTAAAGTGAATAATAAGTGCAATTACAGGTATGGGTACACTACAAGGCCAACCTATTTTTAAAATCGGCGGAACAGCGGACGACCGTGTCAATTTTTAAAAAAAAGGGGTAATAGCATCCACTAGGTACTTCATTCCCTCTTTGTTGATGCGGAAGTAACTCAAAAATCTGTAATAAAAACGCTTTGCACATGTACTTACATAGACATAATAAATATTTTACCTTGCTTCCGGCAATTCAAACGGGTTGGACGAATCTCTTATTGTCCTCCTTATTCGTCCAATTTGTGTACGGCTTGCATTATCTTCTGATTCTGCAAAAAAAAAATTCGAAGTTCGCTTCCATATTAAATATTTGTATTTTCTTGTAATTCGGCGCACAAATCAGTTGTGTTGATCAGCTGTTTTTAAGTTGTCTTGAAACTTATCGATAACTCAACAATTGACAACTAAATCGAGTTGTCAATCATAATACAAATCAAAAGTTGAGTTGAGTTGTGTCTGAGACAACTCAACTCAGTTGAGTTGTGAATCATAATAAGGGCCTAATATTCGGTATAGCGTCGAATAAAAAGGGGGTGGTGGCGCTGAAGGAGGGGGCGTTGCACTCCACCAGCACACCGTTAGGGGAAAGAAAACTTTTCCATAAGCCCCCTCTGGTTCCTTTAGACCATTGGTGAGGCCCTAGGGAAGCCTTTGAAAATGGGCAAAAATCCAACTTTTTTCATGCAAAAGGGAGACAAAGTTACCCACTAAACATTTTTTGTTAAACTCTAGACAAAATGTGAGTTCATAACATACATATGTATGTATGTCAGTAGTTTGACATGCATTTGGCAAGAATTTTAGTCTTTTGTGCGGGGCTTAAAAATGCATCTTTTTATTTAAGAAATGCAAAGTATTTAAATAGTTTTAGTTTCTAAAAACAGTAAAAGCTGATAACACAATGTGTTAGTAATATATATGTATGTGTGTGCCAAAATGAATGCATTAGTGGCTCGATATTAAGTGCGGTGAATGAAATTCAAACACCATATATGTGAAAAATGCAAAAAGTAGAGAATTTTTAAAGTAAAATTTCTGTCAATAATTGTGTTTTTTACAACATAGTCAATAATATCTTCAGGCCCTACTGTTGGTTAAAATGAAGATAGATGAAGCCATTTAAATCGACGAGCAACAGAGAGTTCTACATTTGTATTACTACCCACAAGATTAAAAGTTTTACGTGAGGCTCGTATCACCCTTGGCGATGAGTTAGTAGGCTTATGCACATTGACACTAGTACCAGCAATAGCAGCATAGGTTTGTGGTATACTGGGATCAGTTGTAGACGCATGAGTATGTGTATTGCCGTTGACAGCGACATCAACAGCGGTAACATCATTACAAGTAGTTAGAGTATTAATGGCAGTAGACAAGCGCGGAGAGTATACAACAAAGAGAGCAGCAGCGTTCGGCAGAAGGTTAAAATGTTAAGCGGTTGATTGAGCAGCGTCACCACTCGTGGGTGACAGAACAGCAGCGGACAAACATGGAGACTGAGAACCAATAAGGTGTCTGTTTGTATGTTTGGTTTTCTGTGACACTTGCTTTAAGCCAGTATTCGACTTTTTAGGTCTGGCAGCAACAACATCATCAACAGCATTATCAGTGGGAGAGGATAGGCACGTACTGTTGCCTTTTCTATTTACTTTCGAAGAGGCGAAAGAACTTTTATTAGAGTTGATTTCGACTTTTTGAGCTTCTTCATTAGGCAGTAGATTGGAATAGTGAGTTACGTTTTTACTTTTACTCACAGCATTCGATGAGATAACAGCACTTTTAAGAGCATTAACTTCGGAAATAAGCTGCTCAATGCACTCAGCATTGTTCTTGTGTGTTTGTTTGTTAATGATATCAATATTTTGTTTGATTACATCAATTTGTAAGGCAAGTTGTTTGAATTTTAATTCGAAAACACTCAGAACGGACTCCATGCCTATTTTTTGTGCAACCATCACTGAATCATACGCTTTACAGAGCTTTCTGGGTAAATTAACACACTCAACACAAAAGTAGCTGAAATGGCGATTCGTTTTAAGTAATCTCACATCGTAATCAGAAATTGTGCCTTCACAGCAACCACGAAATTGTTTCTTACAAAATCCACCACATGGCACAATCACACTATCATTTCTAGGAAACGATTTAGAGCACTTTCCACAAAAGTCATCCATAAATGATCAATAAAAAATTTGATAAAAAAATGATAATTAGTGAGCTATAGCGCGAGCAGACCAAAACACGTCTGCACTCAACGAAACACAATGTACTACCACAACAAAAACACGACATATGCAAAATTTGGGAATAGCAATTCTAGCGAAAAACACCTTAAACATTTCAAACCACGTAACATCCACTAATCTACTTTTACACCAAACTATAACTATACACGGTCTAAAAGATCTGTACATTACAAACATTTACAAAGAGACAGACATCAATTTAACATACCAACATACCAACACTTCTTAATACAAGAAATACACTCACTTCGATTGATGTATCCATGGCAAGTGCTGATCTGGCAGTATCATTGTCCTGGAGTTGCCCATCCCAGCCAATCGCAGGTGATCACTTTCCAATTTTCATACGGAACGGGCATACACACTCGCATAAAAAGTTCATTGGCAAGTTTAAAGAAGCCAAAGCCAACTGGGATCTTTTCCGGAACAAAACAGAATCTATGAGCACCCAGTCCGCACAATCAAACAACATAAACAGGGAAGCAGTCATGATTAAAAAAATTGTGAGGAAATCAGAAAACGAATCCATGCCAACCAGTAGGTGCCCAAGACAAAGCAATAATCCCGTATGATTCAACAGCGAAATTGGTACATTGATAAGAGAAAAAAATAAAGCTTGGAAAAAATTCAGAGAAAAAAAAACGTTGGAAAGAACGTTAGCTTATAAAAAGTTGTGCGCACAAGTGAGACGAGCTAGTAAAACAGCAAAACAGGAGTCGTGGAAATTGTTTGAAAACTTTCTTAATCCATCGCTTGATACCAAAACACTATGGACTAAAGTGAAGAGAATCCGATCGCATGCCGCCTCCAACTTTCCACGCATTTTTACAAATAACGCCGTTCTATCACATCCTGAACAAATACCTAGGAGAAATATGGCGTTCCATAAGCTCAAATGACACATTTAACAGCAGTCTTATACAGGAAAAGTTGAACATTAACATCGATAGATGGAGAAGTCCCGGAAATAAGGGACGTCACATAGAGACAGGAATCGAAATATGCCGTGCACTAACAGAAGGAGTGGTACAACACTGCATCACAATCTATGGGCACACCTCAGAGGCCAACAAAAATAAAATAAATGTAGCTTTAAACAATTGTTTAAAAAAAGCAGTTGGACTCCTGAGGGCTACCCCGACACCAGCCGCCCGGGTCGAAGCACGCTACAACGAATTTCAGTGGCTACTCCAAAAGCTATGTATCACAACTACGTCACATCCTTATCACAAACTTTTCTGGAATTTCATTACCAGCCGAAAGCACGCTTGCAGAAGCTATAGAAGCACTTGTGGCATTGAAGCTATTACCCAGTACCTACTAAATACACATACACCAATACCCCCAAAAACACCAGACCAGCGCTAAAATATCAATCGACCTTTCAATGAGCACTCTAAAGAAATCCAACGCATCCCCAGAAGCGTACAATCAAAACTTTCTACACTACAAAGCCAACCATCAAAAAGACGTGTTTTATTACACCGATGGCTCCCTCCTTGGAGGAACACCGTCTTACGCCGCAATAGAACAGCTCATTGATGGAACCTACAGAACAATCCACCAAGCTTTCTTATCACCACATGCTGGTATATTTAACGCTGAATTATCGGCAATAAAATTTGCCCAGCACCACGCAGCAATAAACAACAAACAAGCCGTCATTTGCTCGGACAGCTTAAGCGTGCTGAAAACGATAACAGACGAAAACAGTGAAGCGCGTAAATATGCACTAAGCGTAAATATACGGAGCGATATTAAACTGCTATGGATACCTGGTCATGTGGGGATAACAGGTAATGAGCTAGCTGACAAAGCTGCTAAACAAGCGTTCAGTATGCCACTTGTAGCAGAAGTCCTTGCTTGACTTCCGCCATAACGAACTTTTTACAAATACAACTCAGAATCTTAAGAGACAGATCATGGGAAACAGCAAACTGCTTTTGAAGACACACAATTTAAATTGTGTTCGCCCAAACTACCACGTTAAACTTTCGCGTAAAAAATGCATCCAATTAGCTAGAATGAGAGTAGGTGCCACGAGGTTTACCACCGAACATTTTTACGATCATACTAATGAGCGAAAAGTACCTCTCACCATCAAACATATACTAAAGGATTGCCCCATATCCGGTAGCGGCATTAACTTGACTACAATACTTTACTGTAGCAAGGAAAACACAATACAACAGATAACCGATGCACTCAAAAAACACGACCTACTCCATGAAGTCTAGGCAAAATGGCCTAGTAGCCCAGCTTCAAAAATATATCTTGCAAATTCATTTGTAAAATATAAATTTAAATAAATAAGTGCCATAAATTTATCAGTTTCGTCTGTACCCTTTTTGTTTTTTTAAATTAACCAACCTTTCATGTTCCACATGTAAGCTGATTCAGCTGCCGTTGAAGCGAGGGAGGGTGGGAAAGAAGCCAATGCAAAAAAAACAGCTGACAGCTGAATGTTGAAAGGGTGTATAGAGTTGAAAGGAGAATATGTTAAGGTATATAACGCTTTTTTGCCGAAAAAATATGTTTTATTCAAAAGTCAATGATTTATCAAACCGCCTTCGTTAATAATTTGTAAACAAAAGGAATCAAATTTCACAAACAAAAATTTCAAATAATGATGCAAAACCACCGTCACCACAAATCGCCGTCTACTATGGAGTTGCCTTCGCATTCAACATGCTCAGTGTTCCATGCCATCGCAAGCATTATCCAATTATATGCACTTTTTTTTAAACATTTGTAAATAAAGGTACAAATGTATTTTCATAAGCAAAACAAAATTTGTATTTGAAAGTAAATAAACAAATGTCAATTAAACTCAAAGTTTCTTAAACACCTCAATGAGAACGCTTGACAGTTGTTCATAAACTCAAAACCACAAACTCGAGTTTACTGCGCAGTCAGAACATAGTATAAGCTGATACTTCGCATGAGTTAATTGCATATTTTGTTTTCCCTTTAATCGGTTTACCGTTATGTGGTCAGCAGTTAAATTGTAACTTTGCCTATTTGCTTATACAAGTGGTGAAATTTGGCTGAAACTCAAAACTGAATATTTTATAAACAAATTAAAATTAACTAAAAGAAAAAAATGGAAACTAACAATAAAGGTAATTATATTTTGTTTCTCGAATATTAATACATTCAACTGTTGTTAAGTTTGAAAAAATTTTATTTAAATATTAACTTTGGCTTAAGTAATATTTTTTAACTTTACGTAGAGCTTAAAAAAATTGGTAGCAGTTGGTAGTCTTGGTACTTTGTGATTGTATAAATAACTCAATTTGGAGTTTGTGTGCAAAAAATTATTTTGCTCTTTTTTGCGATTTTTGAATAATTCACATTTTTCTTAGACCACTACTCCGTGCGATTTGCTGATTTATTTGAAGTATGGAAGGAGGAGGCAAACACGTGCCTTAGACAGACAGCAGTTTTTGATTTTTTGTTAGAAAACGTTATTGCAATTGACGTTTCCGATGAATACACTGTCTATTTAAAGGAAAAAAATAGAATTATATGTAAATATATTAATGACAGATGGGGAAAAAGTCATCAGCGTGTAGATGTATTTTTGAAACAAAATGCAAACTGGCTTTTAACAAAAACCGAAATAATGAAACCGGAGTTGTCATATTCTTACCAAGCACATCAAAAGTAGGCCGTAAATCCCTTACATTTAATGAAAAATCTGCAAGAACGCAAAGAAGAGAAGCTGCGGAATTATCGAAACAGCAAGGCGACAATATTGACTTAATGGTGTCCGCTGCGTCTACGGCTGCCCGTAAAAGAGGTCAAATAGATTTGGCTGTAACTTTAAAAAGGACTTTAAACAACTCAAATGAAATGTCTAAAATAAGAAAACTAGTAGAAAATAAAACCGACGAGAAATGCACAATTCGCATGTCTGCTGAAGATGGGTTGGCTTTCTTGTTGGAAAATAGCTTTACCAAACAACAATATATAAATATTCGAGAAGAAAGTCTTAGCCGAAATTGTGATATTATGTTATGTTATGTTATGGTCGCGGTGATGGAGGATAGGAAAGAAACCTTTTTGAAAGTGGAGTTAATTGTAAACTATGGATTTGACAGCAGTACAGGTCATTCTAATTTCAAGCAGAAATATTCAACTGAATCACATCAAATTGATTCATCGCTTCTTGCCACTACAATTACTCCATTACGTATGAGTGACGAAAACGGCACAATTTTGTGGTACAATCGGACACCACAGTCTATACGATTTTGTCGTCCTTTAAAACTTGAGTATATTAAAGAAACTAAAGAAACAATAACTAAAGAAAGCAACGATATTAAAGCGGAACTGGACAAATTAGAGGTCTTCAAAATAAAAATTGACGATGAGAAAACAATTGAAATAAATTATAGGTTGTATTTGACGGCAATTGATGGAAAAGTGTTAAATGTGTTAACCGGAACAAAATCAACTCAATGTTGTCCTATATGCGATGCTACTCCTAAGGATTTTTTAAATGAAACAAATCTTAAATCAGAGAAATTTATACCGAAATCAAGTAATTTAAAGTACAGAATTTCTCCTCTACATTGTTGGATACGGTTTTTTGAGTTTGTACTTCATTTAAGTTATAAAAAAAATGTAAAAAAGTGGCAAATACGTAACGAATCAGATAAACACATCGTCGCAGAAGAAAAAAAGAATATTCAATGTTTGTTTTGGACACGTCTCGGTTTACATGTAGATAAACCAAAAATTGGGGGATTTGGCAATACAAACGACGGAAAATACCTTGCGCCGCGCATTTCAAAATCACGAATTATTTGCTGAAATTATTGGTGTAAACAAGGAACTTATATACAATTTAAAGATAATATTAATATGTTTATCTTGCCAACTTCCATTAAACTTAGCAAAGTTTGAATTATTCTGCTTCCGGACCGCCGAACTTATAATGCAAAAATATCCCTGGTGCCCGATAACAGCAACTGTGCACAAAGTCTTAGTTCACTCCAAAAAGATCATCGAATAACGAAAATTGTTTTTGTAGTTGAAAGTTTCCAAGAGAATATACGATAATTATTACAAATCAACGAAAATTTAAAAAAATTTATACGTTATACGAAAAAAGTTTTCAAAAATATTGTTAAAATCATTGCGCAGTCTGAGCCGACGAAAACGTGTACCAAAATTTTGGGAAAACTCATCGAATTTTTTGAAATTTTGTGCAGAATGTTTAACGTTGATTTGCGCTATTTGTGTTGAATTATATTTTAATAAAAAACTTAAAAAAAATTCGAAAGGAAAGTATTCTTGCTGTGGCAAAATATTCCCCACGGGGTCATTTGTTTGAGTCACTGTATATTAGATAGATGCGCGTGGCAGCTTTTTAAACACTCCCATTCTTTCTATAAACCCTATTTACTATATATATGCAAAATTTCAAAACTATATTACAGTTATTTGAATTTTGGCCAGAAAATGTGGTCCTAGGAACCATAGTGCATAGGGAGAGGGGTGTTAGTTGATTAGGTTTGGCCGGGCATGTGAATAGGCGATTGGTGTCGTGCGGAGACTCTCCACATGCTGGGCAAGTGTTGGGGGTGTCGGGGTTGATCACTGTTTCTCTTAAACAAAATGCGTTAACCATAACAGCTTTGTCTCGCAAACCGATCGGTAAGCGAGCGCTCGCTTGCTTTCAACTGTCATTTTTGTAGTTTGACAGCCATTTTCCCATTTCGTAGCAACCTTCATTGTAGCAACATCGTTCATAATAGGCTCTTTTAGCACAAAAAAAGCCTTTTGATAAGTTATAACGATAAAATCCAGTGTCGCGTTACTGATCATTTTAAATTCATTAATTTATACCGACGATATGAGTGGGTTTGGAGTTTGGATAGTACAAAATTCTTCGTCTACGACATGTTGCAAAAGTAAAAGTATGCTTTCAAAATGTCCAGTGCACAAATCTGTCTCTCGCTTGCGACGACAAGAAGCAGAAAGCAAGCGACAATTGGAAGCAGGTGAAGACTGCCCGTAACTGAATATTTTCAGTGTTTATGGTTTTATAAGAAAAACTGACCCAGTAAAAAGAATGAGATTGAGCAGTAGAGCTATAAGCATGTCTATTCGGTAATATTCTTATATTGTTATGAAATACACACACGTACACAATTGTTGACAGCAGTTTTTACATAGCGGTCTTACGAGACATCTCTACAGAAAATTTTAGGAGATAAGTGCTGATAAATTTTTTTTCAGCCACTGCACTGCAGATGCACAATAAATTGACCGGCAATGTTCTTGTAGGGAAGGCATTAAATATAAATAATCGAGCATTGGAGATATCGATATTTTGTACGGTAGTAACATTTTTTGTGTCTGGTTTGAGATTATAGGTCTGTACTCGTACTTCTCCAGTAAGAATTATCCAGTAAAGAAATTTCTTAGAATTTGACAACATTCGCTCTCAGAGCGAAAAATATACCAAAAATAACAAGAACGCAAAACCAGTAAAAACTTGCAAGTTTGACGAACAGCTGATTGAATTATTGTCCGTATCCAAATATACAAAATGAAAAACGTTGTATTAGTGTTTTCCTGAAACATTCCACTAACGAAGCTTAACCAAAGGAACTTGTACTTGCTTCTTGCATGTTTGATACCCACATTTTATAATTTTCGCATTTAAAACTCTTAAACAAAAATTTCCAAATTATCCAAATTGCAATCAGCTGCTTTTGATCAGCTGTTTTTCCACTTGCAAGTTTTTACTGGCAAAAATTTGTCCAGTAAAAATTATCAACTTCCCCTCAAAATGAAATGTCAATTCGCTCTCTCGATTTCCCCTACTTTGCAAGTTTCTTGCAAGTTTTTGCGTACAAGAACGCCAAAACGTGATAGTTTGTAACAATTTTTACAAACTATTAACTTCGAGAACACTACTTATATTTGATCAGTGAATTTGTCATGTTTTGTATAACGAAACTAGCTTCGTTGATTTTTATTGGAAATCTTGTTACTGATTTTGTATTCGCATCACCTGAAAGTAGTAATCCCTATGAGACTCTGGGGGTAGCAAAACGTGCCACAGCTCAAGATATTAGGAAAGCGTATAAACATTTAGTTAAGGCATGGTGAGTAATTGTTCATACATATCTACCTAGTTTTAAAAATTAAAAACAGTGAGTCGGGTTCGATAAATCTCCGCACGAATAAAGTTTATTGTGACAAAGCGAAAACCAAATCGAAAAATTTAAGTTCACATACATACATATGTAGATTCTAAACATTTAAATTTGTGTTTAATATTCGTTTTGCAAAACTTCCTATGCAAATTTCATCAAAAGTTAAAATTAAAAAAGCTTATCAGGCATGTTCTGAAAATCTTACGATTTAAATTCGCCCTAGGCCCTAGGGAAGCCTTTGAAAATGGGCAAAAATCCAACCTTTTTCATGCAAAAGGGAGACAAAGTTACCCACTAAACATTTTTTGTTAAACTCTAGACAAAATGTGAGTTCATAACATACATATGTATGTATGTCAGTAGTTTGACATGCATTTGGCAAGAATTTTAGTCTTTTGTGCGGGGCTTAAAAATGCATCTTTTTATTTAAGAAATGCAAAGTATTTAAATAGTTTTAGTTTCTAAAAACAGTAAAAGCTGATAGCACAATGTGTTAGTAATATATATGTATGTGTGTGCCAAAATGAATGCATTAGTGGCTCGATATTAAGTGCGGTGAATGAAATTCAAACACCATATATGTGAAAAATGCAAAAAGTAGAGAATTTTTAAAGTAAAATTTCTGTCAATAATTGTGTTTTTTACAACATAGTCAATAATATATTCAGGCCCTACTGTTGGTTAAAATGAAGATAGATGAAGCCATTTAAATCGACGAGCAACAGAGAGTTCTACATTTGTATTACTACCCACAAGATTAAAAGTTTTACGTGAGGCTCGTATCACTCTTGGCGATGAGTTAGTAGGCTTATGCACATTGACACTAGTACCAGCAATAGCAGCATAGGTTTGTGGTATACTGGGATCAGTTGTAGACGCATGAGTATGTGTATTGCCGTTGACAGCGACATCAACAGCGGTAACATCATTACAAGTAGTTAGAGTATTAATGGCAGTAGACAAGCGCGGAGAGTATACAACAGAGAGAGCAGCAGCGTTCGGCAGAAGGTTAATATGTTAAGCGGTTGATTGAGCAGCGTCACCACTCGTGGGTGACAGAACAGCAGCGGACAAACATGGAGACTGAGAACCAATAAGGTGTCTGTTTGTATGTTTGGTTTTCTGTGACACTTGCTTTAAGCCAGTATTAGACTTTTTAGGTCTGGCAGCAACAACATCATCAACAGCATTATCAGTGGGAGAGGATAGGCACGTACTGTTGCCTTTTCTATTTACTTTCGAAGAGGCGAAAGAACTTTTATTAGAGTTGATTTCGACTTTTTGAGCTTCTTCATTAGGCAGTAGATTGGAATAGTGAGTTACGTTTTTACTTTTACTCACAGCAATCGATGAGATAACAGCACTTTTAAGAGCATTAACTTCGGAAATAAGCTGCTCAATGCACTCAGCATTGTTCTTGTGTGTTTGTTTGTTAATGATATCAATATTTTGTTTGATTACATCAATTTGTAAGGCAAGTTGTTTGAATTTTAATTCGAAAACACTCAGAACGGACTCCATGCCTATTTTTTGTGCAACCATCACTGAATCATACGCTTTACAGAGCTTTCTGGGTAAATTAGCACACTCAACACAAAAGTAGCTGAAATGGCGATTCGTTTTAAGTAATCTCACATCGTAATCAGAAATTGTGCCTTCACAGCAACCACGAAATTGTTTCTTACAAAAGCCACCACATGGCACAATCACACTATCATTTCTAGGAAACGATTTAGAGCACTTTCCACAAAAGTCATCCATAAATGATCAATAAAAAATTTGATAAAAAAATGATAATTAGTGAGCTATAGCGCGAGCAGACCAAAACACGTCTGCACTCAACGAAACACAATGTACTACCACAACAAAAACACGACATATGCAAAATTTGGGAATAGCAATTCTAGCGAAAAACACCTTAAACATTTCAAACCACGTAACATCCACTAATCTACTTTTACACCAAACTATAACTATACACGGTCTAAAAGATCTGTACATTACAAACATTTACAAAGAGACAGACATCAATTTAACATACCAACATACCAACACTTCTTAATACAAGAAATACACTCACTTCGATTGATGTATCCATGGCAAGTGCTGATCTGGCAGTATCATTGTCCTGTAGTTGCCCATCCCAGCCAATCGCAGGTGATCACTTTCCAATTTTCATACGGAACGGGCATACACACTCGCATAAAAAGTTCATTGGCAAGTTTAAAGAAGCCAAAGCCAACTGGGATCTTTTCCGGAACAAAACAGAATCTATGAGCACCCAGTCCGCACAATCAAACAACATAAACAGGGAAGCAGTCATGATTAAAAAAATTGTGAGGAAATCAGAAAACGAATCCATGCCAACCAGTAGGTGCCCAAGACAAAGCAATACTCCCGTATGATTCAACAGCGAAATTGGTACATTGATAAGAGAAAAAAATAAAGCTTGGAAAAAATTCAGAGAAAAAAAAACGTTGGAAAGAACGTTAGCTTATAAAAAGTTGTGCGCACAAGTGAGACGAGCTAGTAAAACAGCAAAACAGGAATCGTGGAAATTGTTTGAAAACTTTCTTAATCCATAGCTTGATACCAAAACACTATGGACTAAAGTGAAGAGAATCCGATCGCATGCCGCCTCCAACTTTCCACGCATTTTTACAAATAACGCCGTTCTATCACATCCTGAACAAATACCTAGGAGAAATATGGCATTCCATAAGCTCAAATGACACATTTAACAGCAGTCTTATACAGGAAAAATTGAACATTAACATCGATAGATGGAGAAGTCCCGGAAATAAGGGACGTCACATAGAGACAGGAATCGAAATATGCCGTGCACTAACAGAAGGAGTGGTACAACACTGCATCACAATCTATGGGCACACCTCAGAGGCCAACAAAAATAAAATAAATGTAGCTTTAAACAATTGTTTAAAAAAAGCAGTTGGACTCCTGAGGGCTACCCCGACACCAGCCGCCCGGGTCGAAGCACGCTACAACGAATTTCAGTGGCTAGTACAAAAGCTATGTATCACAACTACGTCACATCCTTATCACAAACTTTTCTGGAATTTCATTACCAGCCGAAAGCACGCTTGCAGAAGCTATAGAAGCACTTGTGGCATTGAAGCTATTACCCAGTACCTACTAAATACACATACACCAATACCCCCAAAAACACCAGACCAGCGCTAAAATATCAATAGACCTTTCAATGAGCACTCTAAAGAAATCCAACGCATCCCCAGAAGCGTACAATCAAAACTTTCTACACTACAAAGCCAACCATCAAAAAGACGTGTTTTATTACACCGATGGCTCCCTCCTTGGAGGACCACCGTCTTACGCCGCAATAGAACAGCTCATTGATGGAACCTACAGAACAATCCACCAAGCTTTCTTATCACCACATGCTGGTATATTTAACGCTGAATTATCGGCAATAAAATTTGCCCAGCACCACGCAGCAATAAACAACAAACAAGCCGTCATTTGCTCGGACAGCTTAAGCGTGCTGAAAACGATAACAGACGAAAACAGTGAAGCGCGTAAATATGCACTAAGCGTAAATATACGGAGCGATATTAAACTGCTATGGATACCTGGTCATGTGGGGATAACAGGTAATGAGCTAGCTGACAAAGCTGCTAAACAAGCGTTCAGTATGCCACTTGTAGCAGAAGTCCTTGCTTGACTTCCGCCATAACGAACTTTTTACAAATACAACTCAGAATCTTAAGAGACAGATCATGGGAAACAGCAAACTGCTTTTGAAGACACACAATTTAAATTGTGTTCGCCCAAACTACCACGTTAAACTTTCGCGTAAAAAATGCATCCAATTAGCTAGAATGAGAGTAGGTGCCACGAGGTTTACCACCGAACATTTTTACGATCATACTAATGAGCGAAAAGTACCTCTAACCATCAAACATATACTAAAGGATTGCCCCATATCCGGTAGCGGCATTAACTTGACTACAATACTTTACTGTAGCAAGGAAAACACAATACAACAGATAACCGATGCACTCAAAAAACACGACCTACTCCATGAAGTCTAGGCAAAATGGCCTAGTAGCCCAGCTTCAAAAATATATCTTGCAAATTCATTTGTAAAATATAAATTTAAATAAATAAGTGCCATAAATTTATCAGTTTCGTCTGTACCCTTTTTGTTTTTTTAAATTAACCAACCTTTCATGTTCCACATGTAAGCTGATTCAGCTGCCGTTGAAGCGAGGGAGGGTGGGAAAGAAGCCAATGCAAAAAAAACAGCTGACAGCTGAATGTTGAAAGGGTGTATAGAGTTGAAAGGAGAATATGTTAAGGTATATAACGCTTTTTTGCCGAAAAAATATGTTTTATTCAAAAGTCAATGATTTATCAAACCGCCTTCGTTAATAATTTGTAAACAAAAGGAATCAAATTTCACAAACAAAAATTTCAAATAATGATGCAAAACCACCGTCACCACAAATCGCCGTCTACTATGGAGTTGCCTTCGCATTCAACATGCTCAGTGTTCCATGCCATCGCAAGCATTATCCAATTATATGCACTTTTTTTTAAACATTTGTAAATAAAGGTACAAATGTATTTTCATAAGCAAAACAAAATTTGTATTTGAAAGTAAATAAACAAATGTCAATTAAACTCAAAGTTTCTTAAACACCTCAATGAGAACGCTTGACAGTTGTTCATAAACTCAAAACCACAAACTCGAGTTTACTGCGCAGTCAGAACATAGTATAAGCTGATACTTCGCATGAGTTAATTGCATATTTTGTTTTCCCTTTAATCGGTTTACCGTTATGTGGTCAGCAGTTAAATTGTAACTTTGCCTATTTGCTTATACAAGTGGTGAAATTTGGCTGAAACTCAAAACTGAATATTTTATAAACAAATTAAAATTAACTAAAAGAAAAAAATGGAAACTAACAATAAAGGTAATTATATTTTGTTTCTCGAATATTAATACATTCAACTGTTGTTAAGTTTGAAAAAATTTTATTTAAATATTAACTTTGGCTTAAGTAATATTTTTTAACTTTACGTAGAGTTTAAAAAAATTGGTAGCAGTTGGTAGGCTTGGTACTTTGTGATTGTATAAATAACTCAATTTGGAGTTTGTGTGCAAAAAATTATTTTGCTCTTTTTTGCGATTTTTGAATAAGTCACATTTTTCTTAGACCACTACTCCGTGCGATTTGCTGATTTATTTGAAGTATGGAAGGAGGAGGCAAACACGTGCCTTAGACAGACAGCAGTTTTTGATTTTTTGTTAGAAAACGTTATTGCAATTGACGTTTCCGATGAATACACTGTCTATTTAAAGGAAAAAAATATAATTATATGTAAATATATTAATGACAGATGGGGAAAAAGTCATCGGCGTGTAGATGTATTTTTGAAACAAAATGCAAACTGGCTTTTAACAAAAACCGAAATAATGAAACCGGAGTTGTCATATTCTATACCAAGCATATCAAAAGTAGGCCGTAAATCCCTTACATTTAATGAAAAATCTGCAAGAACGCAAAGAAGAGAAGCTGCGGAATTATCGAAACAGCAAGGCGACAATATTGACTTAATGGTGTCCGCTGCGTCTACGGCTGCCCGTAAAAGAGGTCAAATAGATTTGGCTGTAACTTTAAAAAGGACTTTAAACAACTCAAATGAAATGTCTAAAATAAGAAAACTAGTAGAAAATAAAACCGACGAGAAATGCCCAATTCGCATATCTGCTGAAGATGGGTTGGCTTTCTTGTTGGAAAATAGCTTTACCAAACAACAATATATAAATATTCGAGAAGAAAGTCTTAGCCGAAATTGTGATATTATGTTATGTTATGTTATGGTCGCGGTGATGGAGGATAGGAAAGAAACCTTTTTGAAAGTGGAGTTAATTTTTTATAATTTTATTGAGCTCAAGGCCAGTTTATGGAAGATTTGTTTGTGAAAAAACAACAACAGCTTTCAATGGTTGAAGTTATAGTACTATTTCGGAAATCACCACATTTCCTCATCAGACTTCTTTTTGATTATTAAATTAAATTATTTTTAATTTAATTTTCATAACCACTTCTCTCAGGCTTTGAACCCGGGAGCTCGGAGTTGCAGAGCCAATACGCTACCTATTGTGCTACGCTAGCCGAGTTGGCTGTTGTGTTTATTTCATCTTCCTTAAACAAACCAACTACAAACAAGAGCAACTGATCTGCCGCTATTTAACTTGTTTGTGTGGTTGTTGTTTGTGTTTTTATTTTTGCAAATTCTATATTATATGTATGCATTTTTAAGGCGTGCTCATCCTTGTCTACAATGTTAGTTCATTTTTCTGTTGGCCTAGTAAAATGTTAATATTTTATAATTTTATTGAGCTCAAGGCCAGTTTATGGAAGATTTGTTTGTGAAAAAACAACAACAGCTTTCAATGGTTGAAGTTATAGTACTATTTCGGAAATCACCACATTTCCTCATCAGACTTCTTTTTGATTATTAAATTAAATTATTTTTAATTTAATTTTCATAACCACTTCTCTCAGGCTTTGAACCCGGGAGCTCGGAGTTGCAGAGCCAATACGCTACCTATTGTGCTACGCTAGCCGAGTTGGCTGTTGTGTTTATTTCATCTTCCTTAAACAAACCAACTACAAACAAGAGCAACTGATCTGCCGCTATTTAACTTGTTTGTGTGGTTGTTGTTTGTGTTTTTATTTTTGCAAATTCTATATTATATGTATGCATTTTTAAGGCGTGCTCATCCTTGTCTACAATGTTAGTTCATTTTTCTGTTGGCCTAGTAAAATGTTAATATTTTATAATTTTATTGAGCTCAAGGCCAGTTTATGGAAGATTTGTTTGTGAAAAAACAACAACAGCTTTCAATGGTTGAAGTTATAGTACTATTTCGGAAATCACCACATTTCCTCATCAGACTTCTTTTTGATTATTAAATTAAATTATTTTTAATTTAATTTTCATAACCACTTCTCTCAGGCTTTGAACCCGGGAGCTCGGAGTTGCAGAGCCAATACGCTACCTATTGTGCTACGCTAGCCGAGTTGGCTGTTGTGTTTATTTCATCTTCCTTAAACAAACCAACTACAAACAAGAGCAACTGATCTGCCGCTATTTAACTTGTTTGTGTGGTTGTTGTTTGTGTTTTTATTTTTGCAAATTCTATATTATATGTATGCATTTTTAAGGCGTGCTCATCCTTGTCTACAATGTTAGTTCATTTTTCTGTTGGCCTAGTAAAATGTTAATATTTTATAATTTTATTGAGCTCAAGGCCAGTTTATGGAAGATTTGTTTGTGAAAAAACAACAACAGCTTTCAATGGTTGAAGTTATAGTACTATTTCGGAAATCACCACATTTCCTCATCAGACTTCTTTTTGATTATTAAATTAAATTATTTTTAATTTAATTTTCATAACCACTTCTCTCAGGCTTTGAACCCGGGAGCTCGGAGTTGCAGAGCCAATACGCTACCTATTGTGCTACGCTAGCCGAGTTGGCTGTTGTGTTTATTTCATCTTCCTTAAACAAACCAACTACAAACAAGAGCAACTGATCTGCCGCTATTTAACTTGTTTGTGTGGTTGTTGTTTGTGTTTTTATTTTAGGCCAACAGAAAAATGAACTAACATTGTAGACAAGGATGAGCACGCCTTAAAAATGCATACATATAATATAGAATTTGCAAAAATAAAAACACAAACAACAACCACACAAACAAGTTAAATAGCGG